>VWZI01008913.1:49477-64433 GCA_013396835.1 Psilopogon haemacephalus | reverse complement strand
GAAAAAAAAAAGTTCCTCAAGAGGCTCCAAGGTCATCATTTTGATTTCATCACGATTTTCTACAGCAAACTTTGTTTGACACGAGTGGCCACGCTTTGCAGAAAGCATAGGTCGAAGGCACCTATGGGGAGGGAAGCTCCCCGGCGCTGCGACCCGCGGCTTTGCACGACAGCGTCTTCTTGTCACGGGGGAAGCTCGCCCCTACACTGGGCTGATTCTTCATGGGGTTGTTAAGAGGCTTTCAGAAACAGATTGCGGCAGCTGTGGAAGACAAACTGGCGGCCTTGCACCAGATGTTTTGCCCTGACAGCTCGTGCACATCCTAATAATGCTGTCCTTATGCACGCCGAGGAAGGAGGGAAGGCTCCGAGGGGGGGAACGTTCTGGCACAGCAGGCTGGAAGTTCTTCCGCCCATCAGCAGCCTTGCTTGTAATTTTTATGCATTAGTGCTCTGGTATCTCTGTCCATGCGAAATTAGACCCTGTTGGAAGGGTAATTTTTTTTGCCTGGCTTCCTAAGGAAATGAAGCTCATTGCAGTCATGTTGCCTGCATGTCTGTCTCTGGGCCTTTCTTTATATCCTTTCCGTAATAACTTCCACGGCTTTTGGTTGGTTCCAGCCAAGTTTGATTGGGGACAAGCTCAAAAAGTCATTCTGTTTCCACAGGCTGCGTGAAAATAGGCGGGTGAACAGGGAAGCCCAAATTCTGGCCCCTGCTGATGGAAAGACTTCAGCTTGAATTCGCATTGAAGAGTCTATGTNGGTCTCCTGGAAGCCTTCTCTTCTCCAGGCTGAAAAGCCCCAACTCTTTCAGCCTATCCTCATAGCAGAGGTGCATCATAGAATGGTTTAGGTTGGAAGTGACCTCAAAGATCATCCAGTTCCAACCCCTCTGTGCCATAGGCAGGGACACTTCCCACTAGATCAGGTCGCTCAAGGCCTCATCCAACCTGGCCTTCAATATCTCCAAGGAGGGAGTAGACACAACCTCCCTGGGCAACCTGTGCCAATGTCTCACCACCCTCACTGGCATGAGTCCTGGAACAAGAAAGACCCAGCAATGGCCAGCATCAGAAAAGGCTCAACTCAGACACTTGAGAGCAGTCTCAAGGAGAAGGACTTGGGAGTGTCAGTTGATGATAAACTCAACATGACCCAGAAATCATAGAATCATAGAATGGTTTATGTCAGAAGGGACCTCAAAGATCATCCAGTTCCAAACCCCCTGTGCCATAGGCAGGGACACCTCCCACTAGAACAGGTCACTCAAGGCCTCAATGTGAGCTGGCAGCCCAGAGGGCTACCATATGCTGGGCTGCAGCGAAAGAAGCGTGGCCAGCAGGATGAGGGAGTTGATTCTGGCCCTCTACACTGCTCTCATGAGACCCCACCTGAAGTACAGTGTCCAGTTCTAGTGCCCCCAACACAAGGACATTGAACTACTAGAGTGGGTCCTCTGCTATGAGGACAGGCTGAGAGAGTTGGGGCTCTGCAGCCTGGAGAAGAGAAGGCTTCCAGTGGTCTTCCAGTATCTGAAAGGGGCCTACAGGAGGGCTGGGGAGGGACTACTTACAAGGTCTTGTAATGAGAGGACAAGGAATAATAGGTTTAAACTGGCAGAGGGGAGATTTAAAGTAGGTGTTAGGAAGAAATTCTTTACAGTGAAGGTGATGAGACACTGGCACAGGTTGCCCAGGGACTTAGTGACATGGTCTAGTTGATTATATAGGGCTGGGTGATAGGTTGGACTGGATAATCTTGGAGGTATCTTCCAACCTGGCTGATTCTATGATTCTATGTTTCTATGAAAAGGATTCTTGAATGGCTGATGGCTGGGACGTGGCTCAGATCTCCTCCAGTGCTGATCCCTGCAGCTCTGCAACCAATTTAGCTTTCCTGATGCCAAAGCACCTTGGAAATGAGGAAGATGTAAAGGATTCACTGGAATGAGTTGTGGCTGCTCCCTCCCTGGAGGTGTTCAAGGCCAGGTTGGATGAGGCCTTGAGTGACCTGTTCTAGTGGGAGGTGTCCCTGCCTATGGAGAGGGTTGGAACTGGATGATCTTTGAGGTCACTTCCAACCTAAACCATTCTATGATTCAATGATTCTATGATTCTAAGGGCCATAAGGATGATCAGAAGACTGGAAAATCTATCCCTGAGAGAGTCTGGGCTGTTCATCCTGGGGATGAGGAAGCTCCAGGGAGACATTATAGCAGTCTTCCAGCACCTGAAGAAAGCCAGGAAGGGACTTTTAACGAGGGCTTGTAGTGATAGGACAAGAGGGAATGGATTAAAACTTCAGGAAGGCAGATTTAGATTGGATATTAGGAAGAAATTCTCTCCAGTGAGAGTGCTGAGACACTGGCACAGCTTGCTCAGGGAGGTTGTGGATACCCTCTGCCTGAATGTGTCTAAGGCCAGGTTGGATGAGGCCTTGAGCAACCTGGTCTAGTGGAAGTTGTCCCTGCCCATGGCACGGGTTTTGGAACTAGATGATCTTCAAAGTGCCTTCCAACCCAACCCATCAACAAATGTACAAATGAGTTGGTACAAAAGTCACCAAAAGTTAGTGAGTTGTATTATAGAATTGCAGAACTGTTATGGTTGGAAAACAACCTTTAAGTTCATCAAATCCAGCCATAATCTAACTCTATCAGGTTTGGTGCTAAACCATGTCCCTCAGTACCACATCTCCGTGTCTTTTAAACACCTCCAGGGATGGGGATTCAAACAACCTTTAAGTTCATAGAATCAGTCAGGGTTGGAAGGGAACACAAGGATCAGCTAGTTCCAACCCCCCTGCCATGCCCAGGGACACCCTACCCTACATCAGGCTGCCCACAGCCTCATCCAGCCTGGCTGCAAACACTTCCAGGGAAGTGGCCCCAAGCACCCCCCTGGGCAACCCATTCCAGGCTCTCACCACTCTCATGCTGAACAACTTCCTCCTCACATCCAGTCTGAATCTCCCCACCTCCAGCTTTGATCCATTCCCCCTAGTTCTGTCGTTACCTGATAGACTCAAAAGTCCCTCCCCAGATTTTCTGTAGGCTCCCTTCAGAAGAAGGTCACCTGGGAGCCTCCTCTTCTCCAGACTCAACAGCCCCAACTCTCAGCCTGTCCTCAATGCAGAGGTCCTGCAGCCCTCTGAGCATCCCCATGGCCCTTCTTTGCACGTGCTCCAGCATGTCCACATCCCTCTTGTAACAGGAGCTCCAAAACTGGATGCAGTACTCCAGGTGGGGTCCACCAGGGTGGAGTAGAGGGGGAGAATCACCTCCCTGGCCCTGCTGGCCACAATTCTCCTGATGCAGCCCAGGCTCTGCTTGGCTTTCTGGGCTGCAAGTGCACACTGCTGCCTCATGTTGAGCTTCTCATCCACCAGCACCCCTAAGTCCCTGGAAAGCCACAAGAAGGTCACCTGGGAGCCTCCTCTTCTCCAGACTCAACAGCCCCAACTCTCAGCCTGTCCTCAATGCAGAGGTCCTGCAGCCCTCTGAGCATCCCCATGGCCCTTCTTTGCACATGCTCCAGCATGTCCACATCCCTCTTGTAACAGGAGCTCCAAAACTGGATGCAGTACTCCAGGTGGGGTCCACCAGGGTGGAGTAGAGGGGGAGAATCACCTCCCTGGCCCTGCTGGCCACAATTCTCCTGATGCAGCCCAGGCTCTGCTTGGCTTTCTGGGCTGCAAGTGCACACTGCTGCCTCATGTTGAGCTTCTCATCCACCAGCACCCCTAAGTCCCTGGAAAGCCACAAGAAGGTCACCTGGGAGCCTCCTCTTCTCCAGACTCAACAGCCCCAACTCTTTCAGTCTGTCCTTATAGCAGAGGTGCTGCAGCCCTCTGATCATTCTTGTGCCCCTTCTCTGGACACACTCTAGCATGTCCACATCCCTCTTGTAACAGATCATCAAGTCCTACCATTATCTAACTCTATCAAGTCTGGTGCTAAGCATGTCCCTCAGCAACACATCTTTGTGTCTTTTAAACACCTCCAGGGATGGGGATACAACCACCTCCCTGGGGGGGTGGGGGCTGTTCCAGCTTTCGAATTGGCTCAGCACAGGAGCTGCCAAGCAGAAGGTGGGCGTTAGAAGGAAAGGGAAGAGCTCATGGTAGGGCAGAGGAAGTGATGAGCTGGGGGAAGATGGAGCAGAGCCTTGCTCTGTCGGAGCAAGGGAGTCGTTAGGTAGATTCAGGTGAAGTGTATCGACAGCCATAATTGGGTGTGCCACGCTAATTGCAGCAGCACGAAAGAACCAGCTGTGAACGAGGCTGTTCCACACTGGCTCCTTTGCATTTATTAGATTGGGCATGGAAATTAACAGGTTGGTTTTTAACAGCGTTGCAGATCCAAGCCGTGGCACAACAGGACAGTGAGAGGCACTCCGACGGCACCTTCTTGAAGGTGGCTTCCTCTGAGGCAGCGACATTCAGGTGAGCACAAAAGATGCTGTGAATTCTCTGAGGGCTTTAACTAAAACTGCATTAGAATCATAGAATCATAGAATGGTTTAAGTTGGAAGAGACCTCAAAGATCATCCAGTTCCAACCCCCCTGTGCCATAGGCAGGGACACCTCCCACTAGATCAGTACACTCAAAACCTCATCCAACCTGGCCTTGAACACCTCCAGGGAGGGAGCAGCCACAACCTCCCTGGGCAACCTGTGCCAGTGTTTCACCACCCTCACTCTAAAGAATTTCCTCCTAACATCCACTTTAAATCTCCCTTCTTCCAGTTTAAACCCATTCCTCCCCATTATCCTCTCAAAACAAGACCTTGTGAGTAGTCGCTCCCCAGCCCTCCTGTAGGTCCCCTTCAGATACTGGAAGGCTACTATAAGGTCTCCTGGAAGCCTTCTCTTCTGCAGGCTGAAAAGCCCCAACTCTCTCAGCCTGTCCTCATAGCAGAGCTGCTGAAGCTGGGGACTTCACCAGACTGCCAGACTGTATTTTGGAATACAATAGAGAGGGATTTAGCATCCTCATCTGCCAGTTCTCTCAGTACCCCTGGGTGTATCCCATCAGGTCCCACAGACTTGAACACTTTCAGTTTCTTCAGGTGATTACGAACCTGATCTTCGCTTATGATGGGCAGCTCTTCCTAATACCCTGCTGTCCTCACACAAACCTGTGGTTAGTGCCCTTCTACTGCCACCAAAAAAAAAAGGGTGGATTTCCCCAGAATGTTCCATGCTAGGAGAAGCACTTGTGAATCTTTGGAACTAAGCATCTGCTAAAGAAAATCAAATCAGCCTTTCAGAGAGAGTTTGGATTTAACGTTTAAGCATTTTCTGGGAGCGTTTTCCAATAAAGCAAACTTGCCATTGAAAAGAGACTTTTCAATCAAAACCACACACTCATGAGTTATCCATGCCTTTATATATTTTCTAAATGAAAAGTGTCACTTTTGTTTTCTTTTTTTCAAGCCCAAAGATGTTCACTTGGCACTTTTTATTAAAAACCACCAGAGGAAAGCAATAAAGACTTGTCCCTGTACAAGAAAGGGGGAAACTTTAACTGAAATAAAAATTGGTGATCATTTCTAGTTTTTAATTGTATAGATTTCATCGTAGTGCCACATTTGGATACTCAGCTTAAATCACAGGATCACAGGATGGTAGAGGTTGGAAGGGACCCAAAGAAATCATCAAGTCCAAGCCCCCTGCCAGTGCAGGACCACACAATCTAGCTCACGTCACACAGCAACACATCCAGACAGCCCTTGAAAGGCTCCAGAGGAGACTCCACAACCTCTCTGGGGAGCCTGTTCCAGTGCTCTGGGACCCTTACAGTCAAGAAGCTCTTCCTCATGCTGAGATGGAACTTCCTGTGCTGTAGTCTCCATCCATTGTCCCTTGTCCTATCCCACAGCACAAGTGAGCAAAGCCTGTCCCTGTAACTTCCTTCTTGACTCACGGCATTTATTAGATCCCCTCTCAGTCTTCTCTTCTCCAGACTAAAAAGCCCCAGGGTTCTCAGCCTTTCCTCACCAGGCAGTGCTCCAGTCCCTAGGAGAGGAGGGGAGAGGAGAGGAGAGACATGGAAAAAGCAAGGGAAAAGGAAAGGAAAAAGGCAAGGAAAAGGGAGAGGAAAGCATTAAAAACAATTAGCAATTGTTACAATTTATTTCTGTTGTGGTCATATCTAGAAATTGGAAGAAGTCTTTCATACATCCGTTAGAATTCTGAGTGCTGCTTGTCGAGGTCAAGTTCTGCTGAGATGTTTCTTTTTCTTTTTTTTTTTTTTTTTCCTCAACAGGATTCAAACCAACCCATTCCTGCCGAGTACAAAAGATCCACTTCCACCGAGGCCAGTGGGAAAACTTCAATGGCAGAGCGGATGCCAGACCTGGATCAAGACGGGATCTGAGCCCCCATTCTCAGGTTATTAAAGCGGCTGCAGATTTTCCGGCGTACGAGTTTCCAGTAGGAACTTTTTGTCTTTTCACTTTGTTTGTTTGTTTATTTATTTATTTAATATTCTGATCAATTCCTCTCCCCCCCACCTTGAAAATCCAGATGCATTTAGCAGAGCACTGCGCTGAAAAGGAGAGGATTTATCGACGATGAAACCAGAGCGGGACAATTCCCTGCAATTAAAAAAAACAAACAAAAAAGAAAACCTCTCCCTTCCATTGGTTGCAAGGCAAGGATGAGAGTGCAGAGGATTTTGGTTTTTTTTTTCCTGTTGTAGTAAATTATTTATGTGAAAGTCGTTTTGCCTCTTAACGAGTAAATCTTCCTGGGCGCAATTGCATTAGGTCTCTTGAATTTCATAATGGGGTCGTCGATGAACGCACGCAGAGGCTTCAAGGTAAGCCTCAACTGCAGCTATGCACAGGGGAGCAAATCAGCTGCCATATCTCCCCAAAACGCTCTTCCACGTCCCTTTGCCAGTTGGGGTGGGGAAATCAGAGCCTGTGTTTTTGGCTTGGTTTGGTTTCTTTTTCTATTTGTCGCTTGGTTTTGCGGGAAATAATGTTGGGTTAACCAGTGGCGACTTCGTACAGCTCTGGTACTGGTAAAAAGCCACAAATCATGGAATCGTGGAATCATGGAATCGTGGAATCAAGGAATCAAGGAATCATGGAAGCAAGGAATCATAGAAGTGTAGAATTGTAGAATCATAGAACCATAGAATCATAGAACCGTAGAATCATAGAATCATAGAACCATAGAATCATAGAATGGTTTAGGTTGGAAGGGACCTCAAAGATCATCCAGCTCCAACCCCCCTGTGCCATAGGCAGGGACACCTCCCACTAGAACAGGTCGCTCAAGGCCTCATCCAACCTGGCCTTGAACACCTCCAAGGAGGGAGCAGCCACAACCTCCCTGGGCAACCTGTGCCACTGTCTCACCACCCTCACTGTGAACAACTTCCTCCTAACATCCCGTTTAAATCTCCCCTCTGCCAGTTTGAACCCATTCCTCCTTGTCCTGTCATTACAAGACCTTGTGAGTAGTCCCTCCCTAGCCCTCTTGTAGCTCCCCTTCAGATACTGGAAGGTTACTATAAGGTCTCCTCGAAGCCTTCTCTTCTCCAGGCTGAAAAGCCCCAACTTTCTCAGCCTGTTCTCGTAGCAGAGGTGCTCCAGCCCTCTGATCATCTCAGGTGGAATTCTGCTGCAAGATGCACCACGACGGCAGCCCTTTGCCAGGAGGCTGTCCCCATGTAAGCCTGCATCACCTCACACCTGGAGACTGTTCCAGGGACACAAGTCCTAAAAGGGTGAGGAGTGGTCAAGCAGCAGGCAGAACTTCATCTCACACCAACCCCCTAACTACGGTTACCCCAGTTCCTCAGGAGATGTCTGCCAGCCTCTGCACCAGATATCAATACCGGAGGGCTAGGGAGGGACTATTCACAAGGTCTTGTAATGACAGGATGTGGAGTAATGGGTTTAAACTGGCAGAGGGGGGATTTAAACTGGACATTAGGGGGAAGTTTTTCACAGTGAGGGTGGTGAGACACTGGCACAAGTTGCCCAGGGAGGTTGTGGCTCCTCCCTGCCCGGAGGTGTTCAATGCCACATTGGATGTGGCTTTGAGCAACCTGTTCTAGTGGGAGGTGTCCCTGCCTATGGCAGGGGGTTGGAACTGGATGATCTTTGAGGTCTCTTCCAACCTAAACCACTCTATGATTCTATGATTCTATGATTCTATGATTCTATGCCCTGCTTCGAAATGAAACAAAAACCAAAACAAAACCAACAAAACCAACCAACCAACCAAAAAAATCCCAACCAACCCATCAAAAAAACCCCATTACTTATTTTTCCCCTGCACAGCTGCTATTTCAATCTTCTTCTTTCATTGCCATAAAATACCTCTTCTGCTTTTTGCCTTTCATCTCGCTATTGATGATATAGCAGTAGCAACCACCCACTGGATTTTGGTTTCCAATCCTGCTTAGGTTGTTATGGTGCAGGATATGAGACTGGAAGCAGCCTCCTCCTCTGCAGACCAATCTTCCAAATCACAGTATTTTTTAGGTTAGAAAAGTCTCTTAATATAGTCACATCCAACTATTAACTGTGAAGTCTGATGCTAAACTGGCGCTTAGCACCACATATCTGCAGCTTTTAAACACCTCCAGGGATGCAAAGTCAGACGTAGTTTATTTTCACATCTTCCCCTCACATCCTCATATTAATGTGGGCTCTACAGCACTGATCTAGCATATAATTGTACTTCATACTGGAAAAGTTTGTGGATGGGTAGGATGGGGCTTTGAGCACCCTAATCTGGTGGAAGGTGAACCTTTACCTGTGGCAGGGTAGTTGGAATTAGATGAAATTTAAGGTCCCTGGCAACCCAAACCATTCTGTGATTCTGTGAAAGGCTGCCCAAGAGCACATGTAAAGACCATGAGAAAAGAGACCGAATCAGGGGAACTCCTCAGCAGTGTCAAGGAAACTCCTCAACAGGGACCCCCAGTTCCTGTGGCTGAGTGATGCCCAAGTGGGAAACCATATGGCAGCCGAGACCTGCTCTGAATTTGATGAAGATGAACTTTGTAGGTGCACCAGGTTGTTTTAGTCAAGGTTTTCCAACATATCAAGCAAATGTCTTGATGTCTACTGTGGCAGAATAAACTTCTCTTCTCTGGCATTGCCTATCTACCACTGGGACCACAAGGTAACTGGAGAAACTCTGATCCTGCCATTTCTCAGGAAGAACTTGACCTCATTTAAAGCTGATGAGAGAATCTTGGCTGGACTTTCAGGCTGTGTCCATGGTGATGTCCCAGACAGTACCAGGTCCCATTCATGTGAGTGGTTCATGAAACTCTCTTTCCCCCAGAGCTACCTAGCAAGGAGCAAGCAGGCATGCAGTTGCGGAGGCTTTGCCCTGTGAGTAACCACATCTGAGACCATGACACTTTATCACAGAATCATAGAATGTCAGGGGCTGGAAGGGACCTTGAAAGCTCATCCATTCCAACCTCTCCTGCCACAGCAGAATCACCAAGGTCTTGTAATAACAGGATGAGGGGTAATGGGTTTAAACTGCTGGAGGGGAGATTTAAGTGGGATGTCAGGAGGAAGTTCTCTGCAGTGAGGGTGGTGAGACACTGGCACAGGTTGCCTAGGGAGACTGTGGCTGCTCTCTCCCTAGAGGTATTCAAGTCCAAGTTGGATCAGGCAGACCTGTTCTAGTGGGAGGTGTCCCTGCCTATGGCAGGGGGTTGCAACTGGATGAGCTTTGAGGTCCCTTCCAACCTAAAACATTCTATGTAGGATGAGCACACAGAAAGCAGCCTGAGCTTACTGGTGCTAAGAGGAAGCCTGAAGCTGGCTTGGGCTGGAAGAAGAACACAGAGTCAAAATGATTTCTACATTAATCACAGAATGTCAGGGGCTGGAAGTGACCTTGAAAACTCATCCAGTCCAACCCCCCTGCCACAGCAGAATCACCTATACCAAATCACACAGGAACACATCCAGAGAAGGAGAGTCCACACCCACCCTGGGCAGCCTGTCCCAGTGTTCTGTCACCCCCCACAGGGAAAAAAATCTTCCTCATGTTTACATGAAACTTTCTATACCTCAACTTCCACCCATTGCCCCTTGTGCTGCCACTGGGCATCCCCTTAGAAGAGCCTGTTTATGCCCCAAACACTGCTGCTTTGGTACAGCAGCTTGGCTGTTTCCTGCTTGGAAAACACCTGAGCCTGTTTCATGCACTTGGATCTTACCCTTGTTCTGACTGTGCACAACCATACCTTTTGCTGACCAAGAGAAAGGTAGCCCAGATGTTTTCCCACGCCACTGTTTACAGCTTCCTAAAGCAGGACACAAGAGCTGTGTGCCTGGTTTCTAAGCATGGGAAGGATTATATCAACTAGCCAAATAAGCAGGTCTGAATTTCAGTTCTGTGTTGTCCATTAATTGAGAAGTCAGCCCGAAGTGAGTGCTCTTGCTGTTTGGAAAAAGTTTTGTACTTTCTCTCCTGGGGGACTGTGCTGGTGTGAACTTGTTGGAGGATTTGAATGAGAAATTAGACTATAGGCTGAGAAAAGAAAGCACTGATGGTGCTACTGCACTCATAGGTTTAATGAGAAAGAAAAAAAAAATTGTTAGTAGTAACCCAACAGCTTTAGACCTCTTTGGGCTGTGGCTGCTCTTTCATGGCTCTCCCTCCCTGCCTTTTGTAGCTGAATCTGAATAATTCCACTAACAACTTTCCTGCTGCTAACCACCCCCCTGGCCCATCTACCTCCACCTATCTGCTGCCTGAAAGAGATGGTGAGATAAGATTGGGGAAGGGGGAAAGGTGGTAAGGGTGGTTAGAAACCCCTCTTAGGGATTTTGATCTCTGGGAGGGCTGTGGTGTTTCTGTATTACCTTTTCACTGTATATATCTGTAAATGTTATACATTGTAAATGGGGAAGAGAAGAAGGTGGTAGGGGTGGTTGGTTACCCTTCTTAGGGATTTTTGATCTCTGGGAGGGACTGTGGTGTTTCTGTATTACCTTTTTTTTACTGTATATATCTGGAAATATCTGTTATACATTGTAAANAAAGCTGTAAATATAAAGATTCATTTATTAACTTCCAGCCAACCGAGTCCTAGCCTGAGTTATTTCAAAGTGTGTGTGTGTGTGGGGGAGGGTGGGGGGGGGGCGCAGATAACTGCTAAACCACCACAGGGACTCAGCTCAGAAACACCAATCAAGTACTGCAATCTGCACCAAATTTTCTAGAAAAGACAGCTTTTAATTAAAAAAAAAAAAAAAATTAAGATCACCCATACATAATAAAGCAACAAGGATTAAGTCCGACATTGGAGGTTGTTTGCTTGCAAAAGATGCTCTCTCTATCGGGCTCACGAGGAAGAGGAGCATTTCACTGGCAGGCAGAGCACCTCTCCCTCACCTTCCCACTGACATTGCTGCCTGGTGATGCTCAAGATGCTGCTCCAGCAGCACTGGGAGCAGCGCCTGACCCCGTGGGGCTGGTGCAGCACCTGACTGCCTCATGACCTCTGGCTCCGCCGCAACCGAAAACTGCGATTCTAAGTGAATTTCCAGATCTGAGCTTTTCTCAAGAAGTGTGGGGTGTTTGGTGAACTCTCTAAACTGCCAACACAATATATATGTCTATCAAAAATATTGCATTGATAGAAGTAGACTGCGACATACCCTGCCCACCACTGCCTCTTCTGGTTTGCCCTTGGGAAGTCAAACGTTCAGATAACAACTCTCGGGAGCGTAACTCTTCTGGAGGCAGTCCTGGTTTGCATTTTTAACCTTTATCTGGGCATTTTGAGACCTCTTTCCCTTTTTCTGTTCAGATACAAGACAGAAAATGCATCCACTATGTTCCTTTAGACTTGCTTAATATCTTCTTGCAGCTATGTGTAGCTTCTGGCTTTTGAACTTCTCAAAGCATATAGAATCAGAGAATCAGTCAGGGTTGGAAGGGACCACAAGGATCATCTAGTTCCAACCCCCCTGCCATGCCCACAGACACCCTACCCTACAGCAGGCTACCCTCAGCCTCATCCAGCCTGGCTGCAAACACCTCCAGGGATGTGGTCCCAACCATCTCCCTGGTCAACACATTCCAGGCTCTCACCACTCTCATGCTGGACAACTTCCTCCTCATGGCCAGTCTGAATCTCATCACCTCCAGCTTTGCTCCATTCCCCCTAGTCCTGTCACTACCTGAGAGCCTCAAAAGTCCCTCCCCAGCTTTTTTGTAGGCCCCCTTCAGATACTGGAAGGCCACTAGAAGGTCACCTGGGAGCCTCCTTTTCTCCAAACTGAATAGCTCCTACTCATTCAGTCTGTCCTCATAGGAGGACATATCTTCTGTTTCAAAGCTGATAAAAAGAGGAAAGAGTAATAAATCAAGCAAGCTAAAAAGGAAATAGGATTAAATAAAACAAATGGCAAACCTGACATGTGCGTGATCCTGTTGTGGTTTTATAAGAAAAAAAATATTGCAATTAAGCAGTCATTCATATAGTGGTTCTTGTAATAAGCAGGGCAAGAGAAATCTTCTCTCTGCCATGTCGGGGCAAGAGAAAACTTCTGAAATTTCATAGAATCATAGAATGGTTTAGGTTGGAAGGGACCTCAAAGATCATCCTCTTCCAACTCCCTGCCATAGGCAGGGACATCTCCCACTAGATCAGGTCACTCAAGGCCTCATCCAACCTGGCCTTCAACACCTCCAGAGAGGGAGCAGCCACAACCTCCCTGGGCAACCTGTGCCAGTGTCTCACCACCCTCACTGTGAAGAACTTCTTCAAAACATCTAGTCTAAATCTCTCCTCTGCCAGTTTAAACCCATTCCTCCTCATCCTGTTATTAAAATACCTTGTCAATAGTCCCTCCCCAGCCCTCCTGTAGCCCACTTCAGATATTGGAAGGCTACTATAAGGTCTCCTCAAAGCCTTCTCTTCTCCAGGCTGGAAAGCCCCAGCTCTCTCAGCCTGTCCTCACAGCAGAGGTGCTCCAGCCCACTGATCATCTTCATGGCCCTCCTCCAGACTCTTTCCAACAGTTCCACCTCCTTCCTTTTTTTATTTTTAATTTTTTTTTTTTTAAACCTATGTGCAACGTTTAGGATCTTCACAAGAACAAATTTTAGGAGCTTTGGGAGAACAAATTTTTGGAGCTTTCAGAAGCACAGAGTTTAGGAGCTTCAGAAGAACAAATACGATCCCTGTCGTTTCTGGATTGCATGAGTCATGACTTGGCGAAGTGTTCTGTTTTCCTTCCTGCAGGAAAAAAAAACCAAAAAACAAAAACCAACCAAACAATAAAAACTTATTTGTTGTACAAATATCACAGAACAGCAAGAACCAGTGCAATGTGTTGTACAAATAGATGCTGGCTTGTCTCTGTCTTTCCACTCCTCCCCGCCCCCCTTCTTTTTCTTACAGCAGCAGCATCTGCCAAACAGTCTGCACTTTTGATGGAACTGATCTAAATTACATCTGGGCCAAACCTGCTTTTCAGGGGCAAATTCAGCCTGGTTTTAAAAGGCTTCTTATTGATTGAAAGTGGATCTGAAATCGGGCAGAGCTAGAGGAGGCCCAGTTATCAGCAGATCCCATTATGCCGAGCAGAGGGAGTTTAGAGCCGGAGCTCTGCGTGGCCCCTGTGAGTTAAGCATATGCTTTAGTGCTTTGCAGGACTCGTGCCAGAGATCTCCATCCTTTACAAGATGCAGTTACCAAGCTGATGGACACACTCCAAAACAGGGCTCCGCAGCAGAAAGAGCAGCAGATGAAAAACCCCTAACCGAAGGCTTCTTTTCTCCTGAATGGCCAAGAACAGAGGGGTCCTCTCAAAAGCACCCATGATTAAGATAAAGGGGATTACACCACTGTCACTCACAGCAGCCACATGCAGTGCATCCTTTCTAATCTAAGAGAAAAGAGATTTGAAATGCTGATAGACCTTACTAATAGATACAGGCTGCAAATAGACTGTAGCAGAGGGGGAGAAGAAAAAGCTGCTCTCTGAAGAGTGTGGATGCTGCACCTCTCAAGCCAAGCCTGTGTAAAGGTGGCCAGATCTTTCCAAAGTGGGGGGGGGGAACAAAATAAAATATAACCAAGCAACCAACCTGTGCTGGTTTGGGGTTAATTGAAATATTTTAATAAGAGAAATTAGTTTCTAGGCTGCGGAAAGAAAACAGTGGTGATGTCTACTCCGCTCAGAGGTTTACTGAGATGTACTATAGCAAGGACACATAGATAAGACAAAGTTGCTGTGGTCTGAGCTCTGGCTGTTGGTCTCTCCCTTTCCTTGCCTTCTAGCTGGATCTGTGATGTAACCCTAATAAATCCAATTGATTCTGCTTCTGACCCTGCCTGGCTTATCTTCCCTGCTTACCTGGCACATAAGACATATACTGGGATAAGACTGGGTTGTGGGAGGAAGCTGTAAGGGTGGTTAGGAACCCCTCTTGGGGACTCTGATCCCTGCGAGGGGTGTGGTGTTTCTGTATTACTTTTTTTTTACTGTGTTCAGCTGTAAATATTTCTAATATATTGTAAATATCCGGTTGCATATTGTGCTAAGATAAATATAAAGCTTCATTCCCTAACTTCCAGACGTCTGAGTCTAGTCTGGGTGAATTAAAATGTCTGGGGTGTCGGGGAGTGTTGGGGAGGGGGANNNTGTCTGGGGGGTGGGGGAGTGTTGGGGAGGGGGAGGGAGGGAAAGGAGGGGTAACTCCCAAACCATCACACAACCACAGAGACTGGTTCAAAACCAGGAATGCTGGATGCACAAGAGCTCAGGGGTGATGAAGAGGACACACACAGACAAAGCCAGCTCAGCCCTCAAAACCCTTGCAACAGACCCCGATTTGCTCATCTCTCCTGCTCTCATTTTCCTCCCGTCTCGGGTGAAGGGTTGGCGTTTAATAGCATCATTTGCATCAGCGTGTCCCAGCTGACCAAGGTACCAGGGTTTGGGG
>VWZI01008913.1:27928-39903 GCA_013396835.1 Psilopogon haemacephalus | reverse complement strand
GAGGCACTGGAACAGGTTACCCAGGGAAGTTGCATCTGCTCCCTCCCTGGATGTGTTCAAGGCCAGGCTGGATGAGGTCTTGAGCGACCTGTTCTAGTGGGAGGTGTCCCTGCCTATGGCACAGGGGGGTTAGAACTGGATGATCTTTGAGGTCTCTTCCAACATAAACCATTCTATGATTCTATGATTCTATAATTGGAGGATATGAATGAGAAATTAGGCTATAGGCTGAGAAAGGAAAACACTGATGGTGCTGCATTACTCATAGGTTTACTGAGAAAGAAAAAAAAGTTGTGTTTGAGAGTTGTAACCCAAACGTAGAAAAGACAGACCGCTTTGGGCCATGGCTGCTGCTTTTGCATGGCTCTTTCTCTCTCCCTGCTTTTTCATAGCTGGATCTGAATAATTTCACTAACTTTTTTCCTGCTGCTAATCCCCCTGGCCCATCTACCTTCGCCTATCTGCTGCATAAGACAGATGGTGAGATGATATTGAGGAGGGGGGAAAGGTGGTAGAGGTGGTTAGAAAACCCTTCTTAGGGATTTTGATCTCTGGGAGGGCTGTGGTATGTCTATATTACCTTTTTTACTGTATGTATCTGTAAATATCTGTTATACATTATAAATATCTGCTTGTATATTGTGCAAAGCTGTAAATGTAAGTCTTCATTTATTCACTTCCAGCCTACTGAGTCCTAGTCTGGGTTATTTCAAAGTGTGTGGGGGGGCAGATAACTGCCAAACCATCACATTATCAAGTGGTAGATATTTCTATAGTGAAAAGGAGAAATCAGTTTAGAGTTCATGCCAAAAAAGTATGGATCCTCACTGTGAAGATCAACACATCATCCTGTTTCTGTAGTAAATACCTCATCGTCTTCAGCATCTACAGGGAGAGGGAAGCATTTAGGTTTTAAGTTCCCAGAGGGATTAAGAGAGAGAGGATTTGTTTGGTGTTTTTTTCTTTTCACCACTGCCTCCTTCTCAAACCAATTTTAAATGCAGGGTGGCCTTGTCAAGCATCACAACATCTCTCATTCACTCTTGTCCCTTCAGCAACTTGTTCTTTGTTCCATCATCTGCTGCCTTCTTGCTTCTTTCTCTCTGTGTATGTATTTTTTCCAGAAGATGATGGACTGAACAACTCACTCCTGCATACATTTCTTCTGTCTTAACCTTTTCTCCAGAATCACTTTTGCCATCTCTTTCCCCACTCTCAACAGCTGCTGAGAATCTTGCCTCTGAGCACCACCTAGGAGTCTTCTTGCACTTTCTTCTGTCTCCCTGCCAGAGTACTGGGAAAAGAAAAAAAGAAAAAAAAAAAAAAAGAGAGNAAAAAAAAAAAAAAAAAAAAAAAAAGAGAGATGTGTCATAGTGGAAGGTTAATTCACATCCTGGAGTTCACAGGAGGTCAGGGGTTGGAAGCAACTCAAAGAAGTCATCGAGTTCAACCTCCCCTGCTAGAGCAGGACCATACAATCTAGCATCCAGTTCAACCCCCCCCGCTAGAGCAGGACCATACAATCTACCTCAGGTCACACAGCAACACATCCAGACAGGTCTTGAAAGGCTCCAGAGAAGGAGACTCCACAACCTCTCTGGGGAGCCTGTTCCAGTGCTCTGGGACCCTTACAGTAAAGAAGTTTACCCTTGCATTGAGGTGGAACCTCCTGTGCTGCAGCTTACATCCACGTTCACTGTGTAGAAGCAATACAAGGTTAACTTTGTGCTCAGTGTAAGCAACCCTAGAGCAAAAGTTGAGCACATTGAATGACACAAAATGCATGGGTAATGTCTCACTCAGATATCAAGTGGGTATCTTGGTGGCAAAATGATCTGATCTGCAATCATTAAGTCCAAAGGATAACTCTAAATCAAAATACTTTGTAACACACAGCCCCACATTGTTCTGAACTGAACTGCAACCTTACATTAGAAAAACCAGTAAAAACAAAAGCATCAAGATTGCAAATAATTAGGAGTCACTATAANTCTTCACACACACACACACACACACACACACACACACACAAAAATCTTGCTCATCCCAGGATTATAATTGCTTTATCTTGCCAAAATGTCTTCTCTGGGGCAAGCACAAAGCCCCCCGTTCAGCACTCAACAAGGCTTTCTTCAGGCAAATTCCTCTTGACCTCATCATTTTCTCTACAATTTTTCACAGTGCTACAGGCAAATCACAGCTGCCCAACGACACAATTCACGGGGCACGATATACTCTTAGATGTGCATTGTATGCCCTGGTAGGTATGGGAGAAGGGAAGCCTGTGCATGCCATGCAAGCATGGGCAAAAGGCAGAACACACATGGTTTAAAAATCTAAGATGAAAATGCTGCTTCACTCACTGCTAATTTGCATTTCATATTCCCCAAATGTCATAATGCTATTATAAGGTATTGATCCGAGCATGACCATTTGATTTCACATCAATACTAATATAACTTTTCTGTGATCTGTTGACATGTGGGATTTTTTTTTTTTTTTAAGTGAAATGCATATATACCAGCATCCAACAACCTCCACAGCTGCAACTGGATGCAGCTGTTCTTTGTGGAAAGCTGCTGGTGAAAATGTACATCACTCTGTCCCCAGACTTGAATTTAGATCTTACTGGTGGACTTAGCTTTTTATTCTTGCTGCTCTCCCGGATCTCTTCCCTTTATCTATCTGATATAGAATCATGGAAAGGTTTAGGTTGGAAGGGACCTCAAGGATCATCCAGTTCCAACTCCTCTGTGCCATAGGCAGGGACACCTCCCACTAGAACAGGGTATAGTGGTGGTGTTCTCATACTGTTTGTTGTGTGCAGCCATATGTGGTACCCTGAGCACAAACCATACATGGCAGAAGTGGCTGTGCCACTTAGGAACAAGAGTTCCTTAGAATCTCATTCACATTCTCGACATGGTGGTTCAGGACCTGACATAAAGACTGATGGAGTAACAGTCTCTGATGGGCCTTTCTGACTTATGCAAACAACAGTTTACCATGAACTTACCTTGGCTTTGGTGATTTTTGCACACAGATGCCAAAATTGCATGGGTCCCACACCCCCATTTCTTGTCTCCCTCTAGACAAGCATGGAGGAGGATACTCAAACACCCTTTAATCTTCTCAACAGAATCATGGAATCACAGAACCTTGGAGGCTGGAAGGGACCTCCAGAAATCCTCCAGTCCAACCTCTCTGCCAAGCAGAATCCCCTAGGGTAGTTCGCACAGGAATTCATCCAAGTGGGGTTTGAAAGTCTCCAGAGAAAGAGACTCCACAGCCTCTCTGGGCAGCCTGTTCCAGTGCTCTGTCACCCTCATTGTAAAGAAGTTCATAGAATCATAAAATCAGTCAGGGTTGGAAGGGACCACAGGGATCATCTAGTTCCAAACCCCCTGCCATGCCCGTGGACACCCTGCCCTAAATGGATGTGGATGTAGACAGATGTTGAGGTAAAACTTTCTATGTTCCAGCTTGCAGCTATTGCTCCTTGTGCTATTGCTGCTGACCACCAAAAAGAGTTTGACCCCATCCATTTGACACCCAACCCCTCAGATTTTTTTATGCATTGATCAGGTCCCCTCTCAGTCTTCTCTTTTCCAGACTAAATAGCCCCAGGTTTCTTGATCTCTCTTCATAGGGGAGATGCTTAAGCCCCCCACTCATCCTCGTGGTTCTCCACTGGACACCTTCCAGCAGGTCCCTATCTCTCTCAAACCGAGGAGCCCAAGACACTGCTGATGTACTTCTTCTTACTAAATATCTGTTTCCAACATTACCCAAGAGTTTCAGACAACATAATTATGTTTGGTTGTTTTTTTTTTTTTTTTTCCTGGTAGATACCAACTCGAAATCTTCCAGGTGGTCAGGAATGATTACCTAGCTTTGATGCAGATTCCCTTTTCCCACCTGTGCACACAGCCAACATATTTTCTGCAACATCTCAATAGACTTAAAGATGTGGCAAAGAGAGCCTGAAAGGGAGAATGCACCTTGGCTGCAAAGAGTGCTGTGTGCTGATGACACTCAGCCACTGCAGTGCCACTGAAATCAGCACATAGAATGCTTTTAGCTCACCTGACTATCTAGAGAGATTGAGCAAAAAGTAGCCACAAGTGGATTCATCACAAATTCATCCCAAGATGAGCCATTCCAGTTTCCTCACAGAAGCCAAGGGACACAAGGGACATCCAGAGACTGTTGATTGCCTCAGGTGATACATGAGTGTGCTTCTTTGAAGCTAACTGGAATATTTTAATGAGATAAATTAGTTCATCAAAGAAAACAAAAATAATAGTGGTGCCTATATCACTCATTTGGTCTGCTGAGAGACATAAATAGTCAAAATATAGGATAAGGCACTCACTTCTCACCCACTTCTCTTTTGGTCTGAGTATCTGGTTGCATCTTGCCTTAACCCCTTTGCATGAAACTTTTGTAACTCCATCTAATAATTTTTCCTCTAACCTCCTTGTTGGCTCACCTCAGATCTCCGCAGATTTGTCCTGTGAGCTATATGGGAACTGATCTGGTTGTTTCTAAGATCAGGGGTGGGGTGGGAAAAGGGATGTGTGAATCTGTGTATGTGTGTGTGTTGGTCTGGAGCCATCCTGGGCAGTCTGACTGCTCAGGAAGGATTTTGAATTTTCTGCATTACTTTTAACTCGTATGTAATTGCAAATATCTGTATATATTGTATATATCTACATTTGTATATTTGTGCACGTTGTAAATATGGCTTCACACCTTAACTTGCAGCTGGCTGAGTTAGTCTGGTTAACCTAGTGGCAAGGAGGGACTCCCAAACCACGATAATGAGGCTTGCCTTTTATCTGGCAAGGCTTGGAAATGGTTCACAACCTCCAAATCCAGCTAGAGCCATCATTGTTTCTGGATTGTGGAGTTAGTGCTGGAGAATCTTCATTATGCCTGACAGAGATGTGACCCTTCTTACCCGCATGAAGCTGAGGTAAGGATGGACGGATCCTGTCCCTGTGTGGGACAGGTCATAGAATCATAGAATCATAGAATGGTTTAGGTTGGAAGAGACCTTAAAGATCATCCAGTTCCACCCCCCTGCCACAGGCAGGGACACCTCCCACTAGATCAGGTCGCTCAAGACCTCATCCAGCCTGGCCTTGAACACATCCAGGGAGGGAGCAGACACAACCTTCCTGGGCAACCTGTTCCAGTGCCTCACCACTCTCACTGTGAAGAACTTCTTCCTAACATCCCGTTCAAATCTCCCCTCTGCCAGTCTGAACCCATTCTTCCTCATCCTGTCATTACAAGACCTTGTAAATAGTCTCCCCAGTCTTCCTGTAGGCCCCTTCAGATACTGGAAGGTTGCTATAAGGTCTCCCCGAAGCCTTCTCTTTTCCAGGCTGAAAAGCCCCAACTCTCTCAGCCTGTCCTCATAGCAGAGCTGCTGCAGCCCTCTGATCAGATTTGTGGCCCTCCTCTGGACTCTCTGCAGCAGTTCCATGTCCTTCCTGTGCTGGGGGCTCCAGAACTGCACACAGTACTCCAGGTGGGGTCTGACGAGAGCAGAGCAAAGGGGGAGAATCCCCTCCCTTGTCCTGCTGGTAATGCCTCTCTTAATGCAGCCCAGGACACGGTTGGCTGTTTGAGCCACGTGTGGTCAATACTATGACAATATTCACCTTCAATTCCAGGCACAGTGTGGAGTCCACACTGCAGGAAAATAAATCCCTGAGCATTTCAGGCTCATTGGGCTTCAAAACTTCCTCCCAGCCCCACTGGCCTTCTAAACCAAACCTGCAATACTAAAAGTAGTAAAAGCAAGAGTAAAGGCAGTGAGCTGGTGTTACTCAGGATCATCACCTCACATGCACGTAGAGAGCAGCAACAAGATCACTAAGTAAAAACTTTACTGGGACTCCAGAGCCTGCTCAAGAGGGCAGAAGCTCTAATGGCTGATGCAAAGTAATTTAAATGACATTGTGAATTTAAAAGTAATAAAAGCAAGAGTAACTGCAGTCAGCTGGTGTTGCACAGGAGTAGCACCTCACACGCACGTAGAGAGCAGCAACACAATCACTAAGTAAAAACTTTACTGGGACTCCAGAGCCTGCTCAAGAGGGCAGAAGCTGTAATGGCTGATGCAAAGTAATTTAAATGACACTGTGAATTTAAAAGTAATAAAAGCAAGAGTAACTGCAGTGAGCTGGTGTTGCACAGGAGCAGCACCTCACACGCACGTAGAGAGCAGCAACAAGATCACTAAGTAAAAACTTTACTGGGACTCCAGAGCCTGCTCAAGAGGGCAGAAGCTGTAATGGCTGATGCAAAGTAATTTAAATGACACTGTGAATTTGTTAAAGAGCCATCATCCTCTCTTTGCTTCTCTGGGTAGGCTGTGGATAAACACAATGCATATTAGTCTATATATCCTACCATCATCTACTTTTCTTTCACACGTCACTTTCTTGACTTTGGAAGATACCAGCATATTTTATTTCAGTATGCAATTACAGAATCTGAAAACTCAATTAATGTGCTATTTACATGAGTATTAACTAGAACAATGCCCATAAGTGCATTAGGAAGAAAAAAAAAAACAACAAAACAACAAAACCAACCAACAACCAAAACCCTCCTTTATAGATTGCAAATAAACTTTTAAGAACTGACCCAGTGCCAATCCTTTCAGCGCCTGTCTGGATATAGGCAATTATTTTATTTAATGGCACAGCAGAAGGTCCCAGAGTACACACATAAACCCACATTTTCCAAAGGAGATTCGAGCAGGGATTACATAAAAGGTTTTAGTGGGAACTGCAGCCTTGTTCTCCTCTGAAGCTATTACCCATTCATATTCTCTACAAATGTAAACAGATAATTTACCCTTAATTTAAGGCCCCCTCGCATCAAGCATAATCAGCTTAAGGAAGATATGTGGTCAGCATAAAAAAAAAGATGTGGTTTACATCTTAACATCTGCTTTTCGTACAAGCTGGGCTCTGCCTCCTGTTGTCTCCAATGAGTGGGAACATAGGAAGCCCAATCTAAACACAAGGAGGAACATTGAGGGTAGGAGAGCGCTGGAACAGACTGTCCAGAGAGGTGCTGGAGTCTCCTTCTCTGGAAAAAAGCCTGCCCTGACACCGTCCTGTGCAACCTGCTCTGGCAGGGACTAGATGATCTCTGGACACGAGACTTCTGTGCTGCTTCTGCTCTTCAGGCTAACCCTTGCCAGGTATTTTCACTCCCATTTCTGAAATCCTAATTGAGGGTCTGGGTTTGATTATTGATGTCTAAATGTCCCACTGTGATGGTTTAGCAGTTACCTCCACCACCCCCCCATTTGAAATAACCCAGGCTAGGACTTAGTCGGCTGGAAGTTAATAAATGAAGATTTATATTTACAGCTATGCACAATGTACAAGCAGATATTTGCGATGTAGAACAGATATTTACAGATATATACAATGAAAAGGTAATACAGAAACACCACAGCCCTCCCAGAGATCAAAATCCCTAAGAAGGATTTCTAACCACCCCTACCACCTTTCCTCCTTTTCCCCAATTTTATCTCACAATCTGTTGATGCAGCAGATAGGCAAAGGTAGATTGGCCAGGGAGGTTAGCAGTAGGAAAGAAGTTAGTGGAATTATTGAGAATCAGCTGCAAAAGGCAGGGAAAAGGAGCCATGCAAGGGGCAGCCACAGCCCAGAGAGGTCTGAAACCATCTGATTTATCTATATTTGGGTTACGACTCTTTAAACAAATTTTTTTCTTTCTCAATAAAACTGTGAGTAAAGTGACACCCTGTGTTTTCATTTCTCAGCCTACAGTCTAATTTCTCACTCAAATCCTCCAATTAGTTCAAACCAGCATACCCACCAACACCCTTCTTAGACTCGCTTAGCAAAAGATGGACCTTAATGTAACTTGAATTACAGTGAAGGAGCCTGTGAACACATTTTGACTGCTAGTGAAATTAAAAGACCATTGATTAGCAGGAGAGACATTGGTGCACTTTCCAGGTTAGCACTCAGGGCTGACTAACTGTAATTCAATTGATTGATTGATTGATTGGAATAATTTTTACTGGGAGGCTAAAAGCAACCAGCTGCCAGCACTATGTTGCTTTTGCACAGGGGGCTGGGACCATCCATCAGGAATGATTTGCAAACTGCAGTGTTACTTAGAAAAAAGCAGAGCAAAAGAAACCCCAGCTGTGGCTGCTCCCTGCCTGGAGGTGTTCAAGACCAGGCTGGATGAGGCCTTGAGCAGCCTGATCTAGTGGGAGTTGTCCCTGCCTATGGCACAGGGTTGGAACTGGATGATCTTTGATGTCTCTTCCAACCTAAACCATTCTATGATTCTTCCCCCTATAATCACAGGCTCACAGGATGTCAGGGGTTGGAAGAAACCTAAAGAGCTCATCCAGTCCAACTTCCCTGTCAGAGTAGGGCCATCCAATCTAGCTCAGGTCACACAGCAACACATCCAGACAGTTCTTGAAAGTCTCCAGAGAAGGAGACTCCACAACCTCTCTGGGCAGCCTGCGCCAGTGCTCTGGGACCCTTCCAGTCAAGAAGTTCCCCCTTATATTGAGTTGGAACATCCTGTGCTGCAGCTTGCATCCATTACTCCTTGTTCTATCCCAGGGAGCAAGTGAGCAGAGCCTGTCCCCCCACTCTTGACCAGCCCTCAGATATTTATAAACATTGATTAATTCCCCTCTCAGTCAGCACCAAAGCAGCCCATCTTTGGTAAGCTGCCTCGCAGAAAGAACACAGATGGTACAACCCAAACAAGAGGAACCACAGAGCAACTTAACTCCACATTGAGGACACCCCAGCCACGAGCAGTGATCTAGCTGTGGCCCCAGTACCAGCAGCTGATTAGCACCCCCAGGACTGTCAGTGGGAACTTAGCTCTGACTTCTAAGCCCAGCAAACTCTCTTGTATTTGAGTCACTAAGGAAAAAGTCGCAGCCCACCTGGCTGGATGTTTCGTGTGTCTCGCTCATCATTTAAGAGTAATAATCATCTGTCTCCAAGGCACACAGCATTGCTCTGACCTGTTGCTCCTGGCAGCCCAACAGGCCACGTTGCAGCTTTATCTGGGAGCTGCTGTGCACCTCAGCAGAGCCAAGACGGAGACCTTTGATTGAACAGCTTGACACTATTTCCTTCTGCTGGCCCATTCCCTTGTTTGGGAGCTGGAAGTACCTTGCCTGAAGGCACAGTGCATCCTTACAGGCAGGAATTCAAGACTGTCAAACTCTGCCTCCCTGTCACTGGCTACTTATTCTGAAGAAAAGAGGCCTTTTTAACTTTCCTGTGACCTCTTGACTCAGCCATCGTTATCCTTCACTGTGGGAAGAACAGAAGAACATACCTTTCCGTCTCTCTTACTGTCTCATTCAACCTCACTGACACAGGCAGGCATAGAAACATAAAATTGCTATTATTGGGTCAGGCCATAGGTCTGATAGTGGGCAGAGAAAGAACAGAAGAAGCAAGGCACAAACAGAAGGACCCTCCCCTTGGAAAAAAAAAAAAAATCTCCCCCTTGCTACCAGCAGTTTCAAGGCCAGCAGGGAGCTGGAGTTTGTATCCAAGCCATCACCTTATGCTGCAAATATCCAATAACAGCAAATACCAAACCCTTGATTCTTATGAGCTCATGAACTCATCAATACACTTTCCAGTCAACAATACAAATATCTGCCTGCACTCGTGTGTAGTTGTGCTGGTTTGAACTAATTGGAGGATTTGAGTGAGAAATTAGACTGTAGGCTGAGAAATGAAAACACATTGTGTCACTTCACTCACAGCTTTACTGAGGAAGAAAAAAAAAATTGTTTTAAGAGTTGCAACCCAAATATAGATAAGTCAGATGGGTTCAGACCTCTCTGGGCTGTGGCTGTCTCTTGCATGGCTCCTTTTCCCTGCCTTTTGTAGCTGATTCTCAATAATTCCACTAACTTCTTTCCTACTGCTAACCTCCCTGGCCAATCTACCTTCGCTTATCTGCTGTATCAACAGATGGTGAGAGAAGGTTGGGGAAAGGGGGGAAGGTGGTAGGGGTGGTTAGAAACCCCTCTTAGGGATTTTGGTCTCTCGGAGGGCTGTGGTGTTTCTGTGTTACCTTTTCACTGTATATCTCTGTAAATATCTGTTCTACATTGCAAATATCTGCTTGTATATTGTGTATAGCTGTAAATATAAATCTTCATTTATTAACTTCCAGCTGACTGAGTCCTAGCCTGGGTTATTTCAAATGTGGGGAGGAGGGAGGCAGGTAACTACTAAACCACCACACTGATGCAGATCCTTATGTGTGAGAGTCATCAACGTGTTTTGCTCTGCTTCTGTATTTGCAAGGAGACAGATGGGCTGGCACTTTTTGGCCAGCACATTTCCCAACCCCCTCCCCCCCTCATCGAAAGGATTTCCTTAACTCTCTTATAAGGCTATTTTCACTGCACTCTCTCTTCCTCCATCCTACTCCATGCATTTTATGAAGGGGGGGGGACACACACCTCTCAGTTTCTGTGATCCAATCTTGCTTTTTCCCATCCCCATTTACTGACAAAGGCATCACACTCACACTCCATACCTCTGTAACTAGGTTAAGGATCAGCTTGCACAGGCAAGCTGCAGTCCCCGCAGGCTATTCAGCACTAAGGGCCTAATCTACCCTCTGCTGAAACCAAACTCTTTAAAAGGTTCAGCAGGTTTTGACCAACTCCATCAGACTTCAGGACAAGGCTCTGCAAGAGGCATTACTAAATCTGCTCCAGTGCACAGCAGGTATGATATTCAGTAATATTTGGTATCAGTATTTATATAGCTGAAAAAAAAAAAAAAAAGAGAAAAAAGAAAGGAAAATAAAGGGAAAAAAGGGGAAAAAATAAAAAAGAAAAGAAAAGAAAAAAACCCAAAACAAAACAAAACAAAACAAAAACACCCCCACATTGCTTACTAAACAGAAAGCACAGACTAGGTCAGTTTAAAGACCTAGGGTGCTCCTTCTCTTGCTAACCACTGTAAGCTCGTGCAGGTGTAGACTGGATGGCCAAGAACAGCTTTGAGATGTATTTCTGCTTTAGCAAGCACATCCAAACTGAAAAATGTGATTTAAAAAAAATATTACTTTTAGTTAACAGGGAAGTGATTGTCCCCCTGCCCTTGGCACTGACAAGGCCACACCTTGAGTACTGGGTTCAGTTTTGGGCCCCTCACTACAAGAAGGACATTGGGTTGCTGAAGCATGTCCAGAAAAAGACAGTGAAGCTGATGATGGATGTGGAGAACAGGTCTTGGAGCAAAGCTGGAGGTGGGGAGATTCAGATTGGATGTGAGAAGGAAGTTCTTCACCATGAGAGTGGTGAAGCCCTGGAATGGGTTGCCCAGGGGAGTGGTTGGGGCCACATCCCTGGAGGTGTTTAAGGACAGGCTGGATGAGGGTGTGGGCAGCTTGATGTAGGGTAGAGTGTACCTGGGCATGGCAGGGGGGTTTGGAACTAAATGATCCTTGTGGTCCCTTCCAGCCCTCACTGGTTCTATGATTCTTATGAGGAGTGGGTAAGGGAAGTAGGATTGTTTATTCTGTAGAGAAGGAGACTGAGGAGAGAACTTGTTGGTCTCTCTGGTATCAAGTGATATAAAACAAGAGGAAATGGCCTCAAGTTTCACCAGGGGTGGTTAAGGTTGGATCTTAGGAGAAAAATATTCTCTGAAAGAGTGGTCAGACCTTAAAACAGGCTACCCAGGGAGTTGGTGGAGTAACCATCTCTGGAGGTGTTGGTGTTGTTGAGTTGATGGTTGGACTGGATCTTAGAGGTTTTTTCCAACCAAAGCAATTATATGGTTCTATCCAAACAGGACAGTTCATAAGACAAACAACTGCTAGGCCACCTAACTTTTGGGTTTTACAGATCTCCCTGTATTAATTCCAGGGAACAAAGAAAAATAGTGTCCAGATCC
>VWZI01008913.1:0-11756 GCA_013396835.1 Psilopogon haemacephalus | reverse complement strand
GTCCCTGGGCATGGCAGGTGAGTTGGATGTAGATGATCCTTGTGGTCCCTTCCAACCCTGACTGGTTCTATGTTTCTATGATTCTATAGTTGGGGTAGCAGGGGAGAAAGCTGTCTCAGATCAATTCATTGCCAAAAAGTCCCCAAGAGAATTACACCATTTGTGGGCAGAGTGGGCAGGGGACCTTTAAAGACTTTCCTTTCTCAGTTCTTTGGCCGTAGCGAAGGAAAGGGGGAGACACAGAATCATGGAGTCATTAAGGCTGGTAAAGAGTGCCAAGATCAAGTCAGCCCAACACCACCACACCTACTAAACCCAGACTCAAAGTCCCACTGCTACACTTGTCAATACAGCTGTGATGCCACTGAAACCTCCCCAAGGGGGGGCTCAAAACACCTCATTGGTGCAGTTCTGCTGTCTTGCCCTGAGCAGTTTAGATCCTGTCATTTCCTTTTGCTCCCAGTGTTACATTAGCCAAGTGGGATGTGTTTCCAGGGGGGTGTATCAGGGGGTGACATAGATTTTAGGCTACCTCAGTGTCACAGGTGTGGGCAGAAAAGAGCATGGATTTTATCTGGGAGTATCTTGGTGTCTGAGGGGGGTGCCATGCCTCCCAGATTTTTCTGCACAGCAGTAAAAGCTGAGACATGAGCTCCTTGAGGTGTGTGGAATTTTTTTCTCAGGGGCAGGTGTGCCAGCAATGCAATTTATTCACTTCTGAGGTGGTTTGGCAGTTCCCTGCCCCCACCCCACCCTGACTTAGAAATAACCCAGCCTAGGACTCAGTTATAGAATCATAGAATCATAGAATGGTTGAATAATACTGATAACAGCACTGGCCCCTGAGGAACTCCACTAGTTACAGACCTCCAGCTAGACTCTGCCCCACTGACCACAACTCTCTGACATCTTTCCTTTAACCAGTCCCCAGTCCACCTCACTACTCCATCACCCAGTCCACACCTCCTCAGTTTAGCTATGAGGATGCTGTGGGACACGGTGTCAAATGCTTTACTGAAATCAAGGTAAAGCACATCCACTGCTCTTCCATCATCTATCCACCTGGCTACGTTCTCATAGAAGGTTATCAAGTTAGTCAAACATGACTTCCCCTTTGTAAAACCATGCTGGCTGCTCTCAATGACCTTCTTGTCCTTGATATGGCTAAGCACAGCACCGAGGATAAGCCACTCCAGTATCTTTCTGGGGATGGAGGTGAGGCTGAACAGTCTATAGTTACCTGGGTCCTCTTTCTTACCCTTTTTGAAGATTGGAGTCATGAAATTTCAGGCCATTTCCTCTCATCCTATCACCTGATCATAGAATCATAGAATGGTTTAGGTTGGAAGACACCTTAAAGACCATCCAGTTCCAACACCCCTGTGCCATAGGCAGGGACACCTCCCACTAGATCAGGTTGCTCAAGGCCTCATCCAGCCTGGCCTTGAACACATCCAGGGAGGGAGCAGCCACAACCTCCCTGGGCAACCTGTGCCAGTGCCTCACCACCCTCACTGGGAAGAATTTCTTCCTAACATCCCGTTCAAATCTCCCCTCCGACAATTTGAACCCATTCCCCCTCATCCTGTCATTACAAGACCTTGTGAACAGTCCCTCCCCAGCCTTCCTGTAGGCCCCCTTCAGATACTGGAAGGCTACTGTAAGGTCTCCCTGAAGCCTTCTCTTCTCCAGGCTGCAGACCCCCAACTCTCTCAGCCTATCCAGGTTTACAGATCAGAAGGCACAAATCATTTAATTGCTTGTGTCCCAGTCAGGAAAACAACAGCTATTAAAAAGTAGCTGCTACTACTCATCAGTGCAGCTCGGTGAGGATACAACTTCTAACACCTCCCTCCCCCCCACCTCTATTTGTTGTTCTAAAGAAACAGCTCCCAAAAATCTCCTGATGTGGTTGTCACAATATAATTTAAACAGGTTTGGTTGGTTGGTTTGTTTGTTCTGGTTTTTTAAAGTAGAAGTCCCTGGGCTGGATGGTCGTTTCACCAGCACACTGTTCTAAAGAAATACCTCAAAAAACATCTCCTGATGTGGTTGTCACAATATAATTTAAACAGGTTTGGTTGGTTGGTTTGTTCTGTTTTTTAAAGTAGAAGTCCCTGGCCTGGATGGTCATTTCACCAGCACACTGTTCTTAAAAAATACCTCCAAAAATCTCCTGATGTGGTTATCTCAGTATAATTTAAACAGGTTTGGTTGGTTGGTTTGTTCTGTTTTTTAAAGTAGAAGTCCCTGGGCTGGATGGTCATTTCACCAGCACACAGTTCTAAAAAAATACCGCAAAAAACATCTCCTGATGTGGTTGTCACAATACAATTTAAACAGGTTTGGTTGGTTTGCTTGTTCTGTTTTTCTAAAGTAGAAGTCCCTGGCCTGGATGGTCATTTCACCAGCACACTGTTCTAAAGAAATACATCCCAAAAATCTCCTGATGTGGTTATCTCAGTATAATTTAAACAGGTTTGGTTGGTTGGTTTGTTCTGTTTTTTGAGTAGAAGTCCCTGGGCTGGATGGTCATTTCACCAGCACACTGTTCTAAAGAAATACATCCAAAAAATCTCCTGATGTGGTTATCACAGTACAATTTAAACAGGTTTGGTTGGTTGGTTTGTTCTGTTTTTTAAAGTAGAAGTCCCTGGGCTGGATGGTCATTTCACCAGCACACTGTTCTAAAGAAATACTTCAAAAAAAATTTCCTAATGTGGTTATCACAGTACAATTTAAACAGGTTTGGTTGGTTGGTTTGTTCTGTTTTTTGAGTAGAAGTCCCTGGGCTGGATGGTCATTTCACCAGCACACTGTTCTTAAAAAATACCTCCAAAAATCTCCTGATGTGGTTATCTCAGTATAATTTAAACAGGTTTGGTTGGTTTGTTTGTTCTGTTTTTTGAGTAGAAGTCCCTGGCCTGGATGGTCATTTCACCAGCACACTGTTCTAAAAAAATACCTCCAAAAATCTCCTGATGTGGTTATCTTAGTATAATTTAAACAGGTTTGGTTGGTTGGTTTGTTTGTTCTGGTTTTTAGTAGAAGTCCCTGGGCTGGATGGTCATTTCACCAGCACACTGTTCTAAAGAAATACTTCAAAAAAAATCTCCTGATGTGGTTATCTCAGTATAATTTAAACAGGTTTGGTTGGTTGGTTGGTTTGTTCTGTTTTTTTAAGTAGAAGTCCCTGGGCTGGATGGTCATTTCACCAGCAAACAAATGGGATTGACACTGATGGAAAACTGATGAAAAAGAAGATAGACAAATTAGACAAAACAGATAAGCCATTAGCTTCTCCTGGGATCTAATGATCTGCTCTGCAGGATCGTTCAGGCTACAGCTGTAATTAAAGCTGGTCCTGAGTCATTCTGTTGTAGCACAAAACATTAACAAAGGTTGGGGGGGTGGTGGGGGTGGAATATCTTTGACAGCTCTTGTGCAAGGCAGGACTAGGAGGAGACTGATGTGTGACACAGGTTAGGACAGAAATACAGGACTATAAGAAAGAATTGGCATTTAATTCCTATTCTGTTTAATAAGCTGCCAGTTGGAAGCATAATCACATCCAGATAAAGACCTGAACAAGCTTTTCCACACTGTTACCATTTTCCAGTTATGCTGAGCTTGTGATATTATTCTATTAATCTCATGTTTAATTACTCAGCTATTTAAACTACACTCTTTCAGCCTTTTACTTTTGTCAGCCTATAAGCATCACCTCTACTATGGCAGGGGGTTGGAACTAGATGATCTTTGAGGTTTTTTCCAACCGAAAACATTCTATGATTCCATGATTCTACTTTTGACCTCCTCTTGATGAAGGCACCAATGCTTGCATTTGCTCACTGGAGTTTGTTTTCCACTGGAAAACCACAAATTTCATAGAATTGTAGAGTGGTTTAGGTTGGAAGGGACCTAAGGCTGAGAGAGTTGGGGCTCTGCAGCCTGCAGAAGAGAAGGCTTCCAGACGACCTTATAGTAGCCTTCCAGGATCTGAAGGGGGCCTACAGAGGGCTGGGGAGGGACTGTTCACAAGGTCTTGTAATGACTGGAAGAGGAGGAATGGGTTTAAACTGGCGGAGGGAGGATTTAATTTGGATGTTAGGAGGAAGTTCTTTTGAGTGAGGGTGGTGAGACACTGGAACAGGTTGCCTAGGGAGGCTGTGGCTGCTCCCTGTTCAAGGCCAGGTTGGATGAGGCCTTGAATGACCTGTTCTAGTGGGAGGTGTCCCTGCCTATGGCACAGGGGGGTTGGAACTGGATGATGTTTGAGATCCCTTACAACCTAAACCATTCTGTGATTCTATGAACTACAGAGTCATAGAATTGTATCAGTTACAAAAGACCTCTAAGATCATCGAGTCCAGTTTTGGGCTCCCCAGTTCAAGAGAGACAGAGGTCTGCTGGAGAGTCCAACAGAGAGCTACAAGGTCGATAGTGGGCTTGAATATCTCTGCTATACAGAAAGACTGAGAGATAGAATCATAGAATCATATAATGGTTTAGGTTGGAAGGAACCTCAAAGATCATCCAGTTCCAACCTCCCACTAGATCAGGTCGCTGAAGACCTCATGGTGAGGTCTTGATGAGGCTGTTTAGTCTGGAGAAGAGAAGGCTGAGAGGGGATCTGATCCACACCTATAAATACCTGAGGGGGTGGGTGTCAAGATGAAGGTGCCAGGCTCTTTTTGGTGCTGGCCACTGATAGGACAAGGAACAATGAGTGCAAGCTGGAACACAGAAGGTTCCACCTCAGCATGAGGAGACACTTTTCCACATATCACAGAGCACTGGAACAGGCTGCTGTGATGGTTTGAACTAATTGGAGGATTTGAATGAGAAATTAGACTATAGGCTGAGAAAGGAAAACAAAATTTGATTCTACTTCACTCTCAGGTTACTGGAAAATGTATAAAAGTTAGAACCCAAACACGGATAATAGAGACTGCTTTGAGCCGTGCTGGCTAATGCATGTCTCTCCCTGCCTTCTTAGCTGGATCTGGATAACTTCACTAACTACTTTCCTGCTGCTAACTCCCCCTGGCTGATCTACCTTTGCTTATGTGGCACATAAGAGAGATACTGGGATAAGATTGGGAAGTGGGGGAAGGTGGTAGGGGTGGTTAGAAACCCCTCTTAGGGATTCTGATCTCTGGGAGGGCTGTGGTGTTTCTGTGTTACCTTTTCACGATATACATCTGTAAATATCTGTTGTGTATTGTAAATATCTGCTTGTATTTTGTTCAAAGCTGTAATATAAAGCTTCATTTCCTCAACTTCCAGCTGACTGAGTCTAGCCTGGGTTGTTTCAAAGTGTGTGTGTGGCGGGGGGGACGGGGGCACAGGGGACGGGACAGGGAACTCCCAAACCACTACAGCTGCCCAGGGAGGTTGTGGAGTCTCCTTCTGTGGACACTTTCAAAACCCACCTGGATACATTCCTGTGTGGCCTGCCCTAGGTGATCCTGCTCTTGCAGGGAGGTTGGAGTGAAAAATCTCTGGAGGTCCCTTCCAACTCCTAACAATCTGTGATTCTGTGAGTCCAACCATTGAGCTAACACTACTGTGGCCATTAAACCATGTGCCAAAGTGCCATGCCTGTGTACACTTAATCCACATACTCAATAGAGCTGGTTCCTGATTTTGCCAGGGTTGGTCAGAATTTTGCTGTCAAATTTTCTATCTGCATCTCAAAAATCTCACTCTAAGTTGCCTGCCCGGTTGTTTGCTTCTACGAGAGGTCTTCTCCACACGGTACTGTGCAGCAGCCAGAGGTAAGAAAAAACTCATCTATTTCTATGCCGTTTTTACCCTGTGTTTCACAACAATGAGTAGTTAACTTATTAATGGCATCTAGAAACATGCAAAAAGCTGGATAAATAAGCCCAATTCAGAGTAAACATATTTGTAGTCTAGAGTACTCCTGAGGGGTTTCCTAATATCTTTGAAGAGACTGCAGAGAGCACAGAGAAAAACACAAACACTAAATCTATGGAATTAGGAATCATGGAATCATAGAATCATAGAATCCGTCAGGGTTGGAAGGGACCAAAAGGATCATCTAGTTCCAACCCCCCTGCCATGCCCAGGGACACCCTACCCTACAGCAGGCTGCCCACAGCCTCATCCAGCCTGGCTGCACCAGGGATGGCCACACCTCCAAGGATGTGGCCCCAACCACTCCCCTGGGCAACCCATTCCAGGCTCTCACCACTCTCATGATCAAAAACTTCCTCCTCACATCCAGTCTGAATCTCCCCACCTCCAGCTTTGCTCCATTTCCCCTAGTCCTGTCACTACCTGAGAGCCCCAAAAGTCCCTCCCCAGCTTTTTTGTAGGCTCCCTTCAGATCCTGGAAGGCCACAAGAAGGTCACCTGGGAGCCTCCTCTTCTGCAGACTCAACAGCCCCAACTCTTTCAGTCTGTCCTCATAGCAGAGGTGCTGCAGCCCTCTGAGCATCCTCGTGGCCCTTCTCTGGACACACTCCAGCATGTCCACATCCTTCTTGTCCCAGTGGCTCCAGAACTGGATGCAGTACTCCAGGTGTGGTCTCAGCAGAGTGGAGCAGAGGGGGAGAATCACCTCCCTTGACCTGCTGGCCACACTTCTCCTGGTGCAGCCCAGGCTCTGCTTGGCTTTCTGGGCTGCAAGTGCACACTTCTGGCTGATGTTGAGCTTCTCGTCCACCAGCACCCCCAACTCTGTCTCCTCAGGGCTGCTCTCCAGCCACTCACTGCCCAGCCTGGATTTGTGCTTGGGATTGCCTCCACCCAGCTGCAGGACCTTGCACTTGGTCTTGTTGAACCTCCTGAGGTTTAATTAATGGAATGATCCTTGCTCCAAAAGAAGGTTTTTGAGTGTTAACTAATAATTTTCAAATAATTTGGTGAAGATCTATAATAAATTTAGTTTTATTCCATTTGAAAAGGTTCAGCTGGTAAATCCTTCTCAGAAAGCAAATTATTGTTGCTCCCAGTTCCTCCCAGTTCCAATTTATTATCCAAAGTAATAACCTTGGAGAAAAGAGAAAAAAAAAAAAGCCTCTTATTTCAACCCTTGAATAAGGACTCAGTTCACATGTCTAATGCTCTGTGTAAGAGAATTAGCAGAAACTCATCTCAATGTGATTTCAAAAGAGGAAACTAAGCAGACAGCCTTGTTAATTTAGCATATAGACTTGGAATAAAGTACAACATCCATCATCTCTCCAAATTCAATTAAAAATTGGTCTTGTGTCCAAAGAGAAGGAGCCAATTTTCTGTTGGAAGCAGAGCCTTGGAAGATCACTGAGGCCCTTAATGGTTCTTTCATTGTGGGAGCCAATATGAAAGGAAAAAAAAAAATAATAAGGAGAAGAAGAAAAAAAATCCCAACCACTTTTGGAGTTCAAATTGCCCCTCACATGAACATTGTGTAGCCTTCCCTCTTGTCCCAGGGGCTCCAAAACTGAATGCAGTACTCCAGGTGGGGCCACCAGAGTGGAATAGAGGAGGAGAATCACCTCCCTTGACCTGCTGGCCACAATTCTCCTGTTTTCAGAATCTCAGATGACCAAGCCCCAAAAATATGAAGGGTTTTTTTTTTTAGTGGATTTTTTTTTTTTTTAAATTTTTATTTTCCACAGTGATAGAGAAGCAGTTTGGAACCACTGCTGTCACCACAGACACATGGGGGGACACATGGTGGGGAAAACTGCACTTCTTCCTTGGCCTTTCAAATCTCCTTGTGTGCTGCAGCAAGGCTTAGGAAGCTTTTGCATGCAGAGTGAAAGGCTCTTCCTTACCATATGCTGCTGCTGCTGCTGCATCTCCCGCAGCAGGTTTCCTAAGTGTGATAAAAAGATGCTTCCAAACACCACACACAGTCACACACACACACACACACACACACACACACACACACACGCACACACGCTCTGAGATTTAATATCTGGGGAAAGGGAAGCCTGCAAATATGTTAACAAGATTTTCAGCATTAAACGCAATTTTGTTTCAGATTTCAGCTGTTAAACATCTTAATTTGTTTTGCTTTTTTTTTTTTTTTTTAAACTCCAGCCCCATAACGCTAACGCGCTCTGACAGCTCGTGACTCCGCGCCGGGGAGGCTTCGCAAACCAATCTCTTTGCCGGGAATTTGATTTCCAAAGTGCCTCAGTCCTTTAGCTGGGTGGCAGCAGTCACAACGCTTGTCATGACTCAAGCTAGCAGCACCATCCGGGCAGTTTCCCCCCTCGTTTTCTTTGCTTATTTTGCTTCTGGTGGAGAATTCGCTGAGATGAAAGGATCCTTTTAACCGTTTAACGTCCTCGCCCAACAGTAAGCCTGGTCCAGAAGATACATCACACCCTGGAGGTGTTCAGGGCCAGGTGGGATGAGGCCTTGGGTGACCTGTTCTAGTGGGAGGCGTCCCTGCCTATGGCACAGGGGGGTTGGAACTGGATGATCTTTGAGGTACCTTTCAACCTAAACCATTCCATTCCATTGCATTCTATGAAACATTGTGGTGGTTTGGGAGTTATCTGCTCTCCTTCCCCACTTTGAAATAACCCAGGCTAGGACTCAGTTGGCTGGAAGTTAATAAATGAAGCTTTATATTTACAGCTTTGCACAATATACAAGCAGATATTTACGATGTATAACAGATATTTACACATATAGACAGTAAAAAAGGTAATGCAGAATCACCACAGCCCTCTCAGAGGCCAAAATCCCTAAGAGGGGTAACCAACCACCCCTACCACCTTCCCCCTTTCTCCAGTCTTATCTCATCATCTGTTTTATGCAGCAGATAGGTAAAGGTAGATCAGCCAAGGGGTTAGCAGCAGGAAAGAAGTTAGTGAAATTATTCAAATCCAGCTAGGAAAGACAGAGAGAAAGAGCCATGGAGGAACATCCACAGACCAAAGCAGTCTGAAGTAGTCTCACTTATCTATGTTTGGGTTACCATAAAGCTATGAGTGAAGTAGCACCATCAGTATTTTCCTTTCTCAGCCTATAGCCTAATTTCTCATTCAGATCCTCCAATTAGTTCAAACCAGCACAAACATCCAGGTTGGAAAAGCCCACCAGGATCACCAAGTCCAACCTAGAACACCACTCAGCAAGACTCCCCTTAAACCATATCTCCAAGCACCACATCCAAATGACCTTTTTAAACATATCCAGGGTGGGTGACTCCACCACCTCCCTGGGCAGCTCATTCCAGTCCCTGACCACTTTCTCCCTGAAAAACTTTTTCCTAATATCCAACCTAAACCTCCCCAGCCTCAGCTTGAGCCCATTCCCCCTTGTTCTGTCTCCAGTTCCCTGTGAGATGAGCCCAGCAGCAGCCTCTCCACAATGTCCCTTTTGGTAGTCGTAGATAGCAATGAGGTCTGCAATGCCTGCACACTGGAAATGCTGGGTTATTTTTGGTTTTCAACAATAAACTCTTGTTGAAGGCTGTAGAATAACAGAATAGTTCCAGTTGGAAAAGACCTTGAAGATCACTGATACCAGCTGCTGATGTAACACCACCAGAACAGGCTTCCCAGCGAGGTGGTGGAGTCACCAGTCCTGGATGTGTTTAAAAGTCATTTGGATGTGGTGCTTAGGGACATGGTTTAGGGTAGGTAGGTACCCTTGCAGAGTAGGGTTATTGGCTGGAATTGATGATCCTGAGGGCCTTTTCCCACCTAGGTGTTTCTATGGTTCTGTGATCTGAGTGTTGATACAGTGAAATCTAGAGAAAAAAATGAGTCTGCACTACAGCAGTTGTGCAGTTTATTTGTACAATATCTATTTTGGATGAGTTAGAGCTGTGGTTAGCATGTTGGAGGGGTTCTCCTGGCCCTTTTCTCTGCCCCATTGAGGCTATATCTGCAATATTGTGTCCAGTTCTGGGCCCCTCAGTTCAAGAAGGGCATCAGGGAACTGCATGAAAGAGTCCAGAGCAGAGCCAGGAAAATGATGAAGGGAATGGAACATTTTTCTTATGAGGAGAGCCTGAGAGAGCTGAGGCTCTGCAGCTTGGAGAGTAGAAGCCTGAGGGGTGACCTCATTCATGTTTATCAAGATGTGCAGGGTGAGTGCCAGGAAGCTTCAGCCAGGCTCTGCTGGGTGATGCCCAGTGACAGGGCAAGGGGCAATGTGTGGAAGCTGAGGCATAGAAAGTTCCATGGAAACATGAGGAGGATTTTCTTTTCCCTTTGAGGGTGACAGAACACTGGAACAGGCTGCCCAGGGGAGTTGTGGAATCTTCCTCTCTGGAGATATTCAAAACTCACCTGGATGTGTTTCTGTGTGATCTGCTCCAGGTGATCCTGCTCTGGCAGGGGGGTTGGACTGGATGAGTTTTTGAGGTCACTTCCAGCCCCTGACATTCTGTGATAAATGTAGAAATCTTTTAGACTCTGTGTTCTTCTTCCAGCCCAACGCAACTTCAGGCTTCCTCTCAGCACCAGTAAGCTCAGGCTGCTTTCTGTGTGCTCATCCTACATAGAATGGTTTAGGTTGGAAGAGACCTCAAAGATCATCCAGTTCCAACCCCCCTGTGCCATAGGCAGGGACACTTCCCACTAGATCAGGTCACTCAAGGCCTCATCCAGCCTGGTCTTGAACACATCCAGGGAGGGAGCAGACACAACCTCCCTGAGCAACCTGTGCCAGTGCCTCACCACCCTCACCATGAAGGACTTCCTCCTAACATCCTGTTCAAATCTCCCCTCTGCCAGTTTGAACCCATTTCCCCTCATTCTGTCATTACAAGACCTTGTGAACAGTCCCTCCCGAGCCCTCCTGTAGGCCCCCTTCAGATACTGGANCGAGCCCTCCTGTAGGCCCCCTTCAGATACTGGAAGGCTACTCTAAGGTCTCCTGGAAGCCTTCTCTTCTCCAGGCTGAAAAGATCCAACTCCCTCATCCTGTCCTCATAGCAGAGCTGCTGCAGCCCTCTCAGCATCTTTGTGGCCCTCATCTGGACTCTCTCCAACACGTCCATGTCCTTCCTGTGCTGGGGGCTCCAGAACTGCACACAGTACTGCAGGTGGGGTGTGAGGAGAGCAGAGCAAAGGGGCAGAATCCCCTCCCTTGCCCTGCTGCCCACAGCTGCTCTTGCTGCAGCCCAGCACACAGTTGCTGTCTGGGCTGTGTGTGCACACTGTTGGCTCATGTTGAGCTTCTCATCCACCCAGACCCCCAGGTCCTTTTCCTCAGGACTGCTCTCCAGCCACTCACCACCCAGCCTGGAGTTGTGCTTGGGATTGCGCCAATCCAGGTGCAGGACCACACATGCTTGCCTCACTGGGCAGGCATCACTCAGGAAAGGTTTCTGTTTACAGGCTTTATATCTCCTTTGTTCCAGAAAGGGTAGACCTTTGGTCATGTTCTCCTCTCACGGGGATGCTTCACCACTGTGGTAGTTCGTACCTATAGAGAAAAAAGGTAATACGAAAACACCACACTCCTCCCACAGATCAGAGTCCCCAAGAGAGGTACCCAAGCATAGGAAGTGATCTGCTAACCAGACAGGTCTGTATATCATAGAATCATAGAATCATAGAATGGTTTAGGTTGGAAGAGACCTCAAAGATCATCCAGTTCCAACCCCCCTGTGCCATAGGCAGGGACCCCTCCCACTAGATCAGGTCGCTCAAGACCTCATCCAGCCTGGCCTTGAACACATCCAGGGAGGGAGCAGACATAACCTCCCTGGGCAACCTGTATATCAAACAGAATAGGATAGGATAGGATAGGATAGGATAGGATAGGAT
>VWZI01008912.1:7505-52303 GCA_013396835.1 Psilopogon haemacephalus | reverse complement strand
CCTGTATTTGTGCTTGGGATTGCAGCGACTCAGGTGCAGGACCTTGTTTAACACAGGTACAAGTATAAAAATTGTGTAAGCCAGAGTGCTCAGATTCCATGGCTCCAGGTCTTTTGTCCTTTTTCCTGTGGCTGCTTCTTCCCCAAAATAGTGGGAAGGTGGAAAAACATGTCTGGGCAAGCCAACACATTTACAAAGCTATTTTGACCCTTAAGTCTACCGTAACACCATTGAATTTCAAGAACCTCTTGGATTGTTTATGCCCTCCTGTGCTGTCCTTCCAGAAGATATCTGGGTGGTAGCAGTTGCTCATGAGGATCAGAGTCTGTGAACATGAGTCTGCTTTTGTCTGTCTATAGAAGGCCCTATTTACCTTTTTTCTCTATAACAGACACCCACTACAATATCATCTTTGCCAGTTGTCTCTTTAACCCATAAACTGTCAATTAATTCATCTCTAATCAATCTCCATGTACTCTATTCGCTCTTTCACATAGATGACATTACATTTCCAAGACTAAGATATTTCTGCTGTTCTACAGGTTCCTGATGCTCTGTCATAATGGAAGAGCAGATATCAAAGTAGTCTCAGAAAATCTCTCAACACTGGTCACTGTGCTTTAAAATGGGGGGAAATGTTAAAATGCTTTGTTAAGTTTTCTGTTTTTTTTTTTTTTTTCCAAAATATATGTGGTGATTTTTCAAATTTAGTGAAATTATCTTCAAGTAAAAAAATATGAGCTTTCTTGTATGCAATATTCACAGGAACAGGAATATTTACAGAATAGAGTAATTTTTTCATTATTTTTTGGTGAACTCAGTTTAGTTATACTCTTTTATTCAAAGTCTGTGATTTCTTGTGCCTGTTAATACAAATGTTCTCCTTAGCTTTCCAGCATCACATCTAGAATTCATACAGTCAGATGTAGTTGTTATGGCATTTTCTCATCTAACTTCAGGCATCAAAATAATTTAAATACCTACATTTAGACCATCAGTGTGTTTAAATTGCCATTGCTGATAGACTTACTCCTCTTAAGGAAATGATGGTGCAATTTGCACCTTACTATCTTTATTTCTGCTCATAACTGTGTATTTTCTTTCATATTTTGTAGGCTCTTCCAATAACAGTATTGCTATTTTAGTTTAGTTGGTTGTTTTATTTTTGTCTTTGCAAACTTATATTTTCCAGGTGTTACTGAAACGCAGTAAGAAGATTTACTTCAGAAAGCTCCCTGATAAATCTGAAATCAAGAACGATAAAGAGATTTATCATTTTGTACTACATGTCTAATGGATATTTCAGGAAAATTCTTCACCCACCTACCTGTCTTGAATTAATTCTGGCAATTATATAGTAAAAAATGATGTCTAATGTGAGGACAGGCAACTGGATGCAAGACAAGTGGATACTAACATAGGATCAGCTTACTATGAAAGCAGAGAATAAGGGTGTTGAAAAGTTGGATGTCTGAAGATAAAAGGCTGTGCTGAAGTACTGGAAAACTTATCAGTGAATTATGGGAAGAAAGACTCTAAAATAGACATTTGTACCAGTGGTAGAGTAAAAAACCCAAAAAACAACAACAACAACAAAAAAAACCACCTCAATAGTTATGCAATAGAGAAGGGGCTTGATATGTGAGGAAATTGTCAGTTTCTATGGCAGAAGAAAATATTTTTCCTGATGGGAAACAAGCAAACTGGGAGATGAAGGACTTGGATAAAGAATCTTTGGGCAGTTCAACACTGTGTGATCATTTCCTGTAATAGGAGTCAAAACTGAATATGTAACTGTAGGCCTTCACAATGTCATCAATAGTGATCCATTTGCCAATTTTAAAAATAAATTTATTGCAGAAAACCTAGCATAATTTCTGGACATTTCCAAGCATAGTACATTTCATACTTTGTAGAACCCACAGTTGCAACCCACGGTTATTGTAAATGTCTTATACAATAGATACACAAATGGCATCACTTGCATTCAGCAGAACATTCATCCAGTGGGAATTATAGCTCCAAATCCCACATTTCCTTTTTAGGTATTGTTGTGAGTTGGATTTGCTAGGGCACTAGCTCTAAACTGCAAAACTAGTTCAGACCAGGCCTAAACCCAAATTGTTCATTAGCTTCTGAACTTGTTTACTTTACAGTAATATAGTTGTTGTTCCCTACTTTTTGAGGAAGTTTTGTACCATTTCATGTTTATATTTTCACTAATTCATTAAGATTACATCTTAGTATTTTGGTACAAGGCTTTATACTGTCATACCATCTAGTGTCATATCAACATTACGTACACTAGAAGCTTTTTAAAAAATATATATTATTTATTAATACAAAGTTGCTACATATTTTTCTGGACTTAAGATATATATATATGTATGTCATCTATCAAAACAAATGGAAGTTCTCATGAATTCTAAGACATTATTTAAGAGAGCATTACACTGGCTACATTGGTATTTATAATTACTTAACTTTTTGAACAACTTATTTTGCAGAAACATTGTATTTAGATAACTCTCCAGGTTGGCAACCTTAGAAATGGAGTGCAAATAAAATCTAAAATGTCATGAAAAACCTCAAAGTAGGTAGATAACTGTTTTGCTCTTACAAATCCTGCTTTAAAGGAGATCCCGAGTCTAACTCCCCAATGGTAAACTGCTAGAGAGACCTTCATGTTTGTTTCAGGAGGCCAAGCATGAGACCTTGTGGTTTTGTGGGATGATGTAGGTTTGTGCAAATGTATGTACATCTCCTAGATCTGTGGAGAGTATGCCTATCCTCTGCTGACTCAGAGAAAGTGGACCAAGGCTGATTATTGCCATGCATTGTGGGTGCCATGAGGAATGGAGCTGTCTGTACAAAGTATCCAGACTTGCACACATACCCTAAAAAACATTTCCTGGACTAAATACATCTTTTTTTTTCTGAACAAGGCAGGCATTACATTGTGTCATGTTTTGGTTAAGTCTTGTAAAGCATTTACACCAGTAAAGTTATTGTGTTTTAGAGTTCTACTATTTCTAGTATTCTTACATAAATATTTCAATGACTCTAGTCCAGCCAGGCACAACCAGGAGAGACATATCCACCAGAGAGGTGGTGGATTCATAATCCTTGGAGGTGCTCAATAAACATGTGGCACTCCAGAGCATGGCAGTTCAGGACCTGGTTCAATGGCCAGTTGGAGCCATATGATTCGTGGTCTTAGGCACAAAAATTATAAACTGTGATTTCAAACAAAAATTATAAACTGTGATTTCAATTCTGACAGTATTTTTATAAAGTAGTAAATAGTCTTCTGCTCTGACTGGACTGGACAAATCAAACCACAGAAACTTAACTTCTCTCATGTGATCCAATCATGTTTCTGTTTTCAACAGCAAGGAAAAGCAGTATGACAGCAGTAACATTTTCAAACTAGTAAGTTAGGAAGTCACAAAGGAAGGACAAGGATATTACAAAATTAAGTATTTCTGATAATTTTGTAACACTACTGTACAGAAATATCATCAAAATTTTTCTAAAATGCCACTTGTTCTGGCTGTGAGTAATGAATTATATTTATATATTTACTGTAGATACTCAAACAGACATAACCCATTTTCATTTTTGAGAAAGTTTGAACTGCAGACATGAAATAGTGTATTGCAGTGTTATGAGTTTAAGAACCAGAGAGGTTCTTAAGTTCTCCAGAGGTACCAGAGAGTTAAAGGGGTGGACAATGGAAAGAGTAATCTTTGCTATTTCATTCCCATCAGCCTGCACCCCTATGTAAACAGACATTATTGTGTATTCTGCCCTTTTTTCCCTCTCTTTGCTTCCAGCACATGTCAGCCATTATCTAGTTTGGTATTTAGGGGAAAGCTTTCAGCATTGAGCAGCCAGGCTAATTTTTCCTGTGCAATTCAGGCCTGGTATGGAGGGGGGAAGCAGGGAGTCATTGTTAGGGGTCACTGAGGCTTAGGTTTTGACCTGCTTGGAGGGATGGGTATGGAAGGTTTTGACCTAATAAGACTCTGGTGAGTCCAGGTCAGAGGACTGGGCCAAGGCTAAATATGAACTTGTGTATTTTGTATTTCTGTATATATTTGTGAATAGTATTTCATTTAAACTTCCAATCCAGTGTGTTCTTGCTTTACTCCTTTGGAAAGGGTTAAAATATTTTTCTGTTGGCTCAAAGCCAAGTTTCCAGCCGCAGTCAATAGCAACGATGGACTATGATTTGTATAAAAAAATTGTTTGCTCTTCATATCCCTTTTTTTATTCCTTTCCCCTCACACAATGTATCTTGTGATATACTTTCTTAAAAACTTCAGCTTCTCTATTGGATCCTTCTTGAGGGTGCTTTTTACATGCTTGTTCTTTCTCAGAAATAATTCCACACCATTCTATTCACAAAGAAATGGGATTTCTCAAGTATTTTAATACTGATTGTCAAATATGACCAGCCACTGGACAAATGACAGATTGTCTCTATTAACCCCTATTCTTTCGTAAGTGGAAAGAGAAATAGGATAAGGGAGAGAAACATATGAGCTGTAAAACTAAAACAGTTTCAAGGAGAAGAGTAACCATAAAATTCAATACATACAAATTAACCCAATTCCCCTAATGATAAATATTTTCCTTATTAATTACTGTGTTAAAGTCTCCCATAGAAACATTTAATATAAAAATTAAACCAAAATAAAAATCTCATTTCTTTAATTTGTTGCTGGCATGGATGGTGTAAACATGCTGATTCAGACTATATTTGGACACAGATTAAATATAACATTTTCTTGGCACCATCACACTTATACCGTAAAATTATATTAGCAATTTTTTACAAGAGTCCCCATGATTTAATTTGTATTTTTAAATCCTACATGTTGCTTGTATAAGGAGCATTACTATTCATTTCCAAAATTACTCTTAGTTCATTCATAAATAATTATACCTGTGTCGCTGCGCTCTAACAGTGGCACAAGACGTTATTTTCCAAATAAATGTCTTCCTACTGGTCTGAACTCATATCTGGCCAGAAAAACTTGGCTCCTTCTGTTGGAGAGGGAGACATAGCCAAGAAATAAAAGAATAAGTTACATAAGAAGTTTACATACCACTTTCAACAGAGGTGAAAAAATGGAAGAAATCCATCTCTTGCTTATGTCAGACTGCTAATAATTATTTAGTTCCTCTGATATTTTGAAAACAATGGCAATGAATAAAAACATTCACTAGAAGGAAAACAGGATTTAAAGAGTCTAAAAACAAACTCAGGCTATTAGTACTTTTAAGTGTATCTGTAAATTTTATGAGATTTTATATTATACTATGTTAACGTAAAAAAAAATTTAAAAGATTCTACACATATCAAATTATTCCAAATATTTCCCAAAAATATCAGTCTTAACATCACCACAGACAAAAACAATTGAAAATAAAAAGAAAGAAAAGAAAAAAAAGAAAAGAACCTTGGGAGTTCACTCCTGTCTGGATATAATTAGTCACATATACTGACTTTATTCAGTACATATGTCTGTCTACACTGTTCCTAAACACTACCTCTGATTGATATTTCTGTTTCCCAAGTAATCTAACAGTGTCCTTCCTTATATTTTCTGCAGGAAAATGCCTTGTCTTTATTTCTCTGTCATTCACAATGATTTAATTTATTCTTCTTTGTGCTCCCTACCATAGGTTTGGAGAACATATCATTCCCTTCCTCCATGCATCAGACTTTACAAGCTAAAACTTTAATTTCTCTAAACTAAATATGTCCGCTGTCATGAGCTGGGTTGAATCTGGTGCTATTTATACCACATTGATGTCATGTCAACTTCAAAATAAAAGTGCTGACTGCAGCGAAGTATTATGGGGTTTGAAATTCACATTGTAACACGAGACGCCTCCTGTTCCAGTTGCTGCTTTCAAGTTTCTGGGTTTGAGTTTTTTTACTACTGGCCTGGCTGAGGATCTGGGGGGCAGGGTGAGCTAGGACACTCACTTCTGCTGTTGCATCTGAATTTTGTTGTGCTTTTCTGCAAATGGGCTAAGGCAATTTTGCATCATATGATCTCATTAAGCTCTTTTTATCTCAACCCAGAGTTGTTTTTTTGGTCTTGGTTTTTTTTGCTTGTTTGTTTGGGATTTTTTTTCAGTGGTGCGGTTAGGTTTGTTGTTAGGTTTTCTAAGTTTTTTTGTTTTGGTTTGGTTTGGTTTGGTTTTGTTACTTTCCTTCCCATTTGTGTGTAGAGAAGAGGACTTGTGAAACTGGGCTGCGTTAACCCGGTGCATCCACTTTCTCACATTCTGTACATAAGTTTTCTAGGTCTCTGTCCATTTTTTTTTCTCTCCCTGGGTTCTTTCCAGTTGGTCTATACCCCCCTTAAATTGCTTGTGTCCCGGAATTAAATACACAACTGAAGCTGGTAACTAGCCACCTCACTCATAAGATTGAAAAATCAATTATTTTTGTTTCAGACAATACATCTATTGTACACACTATTTTCCTTTTTTTCACAACAGTGTGAAAAACATTTGACTTACTATTCATTCTAACTTCGTTGTTCCCTTGCTGACAGAAAGGCAGAAGGGGAGCTGGGTGTGTTTTTTGACAGTTGACTGTGTATGAGCAAGCAATGTGCCCAAGTAGCCAAGAAGTTCAGGTTGCTTGTAGCAGAAACAGTGTGATAAGCAAGACTAGTAACTGACTAAGTAACTATCGCCTGGTGCTCCACATTGATGAGGCCATACCTCAAATATTCTGCTCAGTTTTGCATCTCCCACTACAAGAAGGACCTTGATGTACTGCACTATGTCCAAAGAATCTTGTAAGGGGTCTAGAGCACAACTCTTACAAGGATTGTCTAAAGGATCTGAGTTTGTTTAATCTGGACAATAATAGGCTGAGAGAAGAATTTGCTTTCTTCAAATACATGGAAGGAGCTTATAGCAAGGTTTCTGGCAGTATCTTCTTGAAAAGACAAGAGGAAATAGCTTCAGTGTGTGCCAGAGGAGGTTCAGGTTGGATATTAGGAAAAATGTCTTCACTGAAAAAGTCACCAAGCGTTGGAACAGGTTGCCTGTGAAAGTGGTTGAGTCATCATCCCTGGAGGTATTCAAAGGGCATGTAGATGTCATGCTTACAGACATAGTAGTGGACCTTGGGAACTACAGACCAGTCAGTCTCACCTCTGTGCCTGGCAACATCACGGAGCAGATCATCTTCAAGGCTATGCTAAGGCAGATGGAGAACAAAGCAGAGGTGCCTGATGCCAACCAGCATGGCTTCACCAAGGGCAAATCATGCCTAACAAATTTGTTCACTTTTTATGAAGAAGTCACAGCAGCAGTGGACAAGGGAAGGGCAACTGATGTCATCTACACAGACCTGAGTAAGGCGTTTGACTCTGTCCCACATGACATCCTGGTCACCAAGCTGGAAAAAGAAGGACTTGATGGGTACACAACTTGCTGGATAAGGAATTGGCTGGATGGTCGCACACAGAGAGTGGTGATCAACGGCACAATGTCCACCTGGAGACCAGTGACAAGTGGTGTCCCTCAGGGGTCAGTGCTGGGACCAGTGCTGTTTAACATCTTTGTCAGTGACATGGACAGAGGAATTGAGTGCACCCTCAGCAAGTTTACAGATGACACCAAGCTGTGTGGCACAGTTGACTTGCTGGAGGGGAGGGATGCCATCCAGAGGGACCTGGACAGGCTGGAGAGGTGGGCCCAGGCTAACCTCATGAAATTTAACAAGGCCAAGTGTAAGGTCCTGCACCTGGGTCGCTGCAATCCCAAGCACAACTCCAGGCTGGCTGGCGAGTGGCTGAAGAGAAGCTCTGAGGAAAAAGACCTGGGGGTCTGGGTGGATGAGAAGCTCAACATGAGCCTGCAGTGTGCACACGCGGCTCAGACAGCAACTGTGTGCTGGGCTGCATTAAGAGAGGCATTACCAGCAGGGCAAGGGAGGTGATTCTCCCCCTTTACTCTGCTCTTGTCAGACCCCACCTGGAGTACTGTGTGCAGTTCTGGAGCCCCCAGCACAAGAAGGACATGGAACTGTTGGAGAGAGTTCAGAGGAGGGCCACGAAGATGATCAGAGGGCTGGAACACCTCTGCTATGAGGACAAGCTGAAAGAGTTGGGGCTCTTCAGCCAGGAGAAGAGAAGGCTTAGAGGAGACAGCATACCAGTATCTGAGCGGGGCCTACAGGAGGGCTGGGGAGGGGCTGTTCACAAGGTCTTGTAATGACAGGATGAGGGTGAATGGGTTCAAATTGGTGGAGGGGAGATTTGAATGGGATGTTAGGAAGAAATTCTTCACAGTGAGGGTGGTGAGGCACTGGAACAGGTTGCCCAGGGAGGTTGTGTCTGCTCCCTCCCTGGATGTGTTCAAGACCAGGCTGGATGAGGTCTTGAGCGACCTGATCTGGTGGGAGGTGTCCCTGCCTATGGCGGGGGGGTTGGAACTGGATGATCTTTGAGGTCTCTTCCAACCTAGACCATTCTATGATTCTATGATTCTATGATTCTATGTTTTTGGCATGATTAGGATTGATAATTTCTATGTCTGATGTCCTAGAGTATGTAAAACATCCATGCAAGCCCAGCAGATGTTGCAACATCTACAAAGAAGTCTTTCAGAGTGACAGTCAAAAGCCAAGAAAGATACCCTAAACTACACATAGTGGTAATAAACACTAAACTTAATTGAAAATCTGCACATTAGACATCTTCAGACAGAGGGAATCAGCCTTTGATTTATACAGCTAGAATAAACTTCTTTAAAATACGGGAACCTGTTTCTCAGTGGGTGTTTACATCCACATCATTCTTGTCAAGATCTAGAGCTTTCCATCTCACACTTGAAGAAAAATCTGAATCTAGTCACTTGAATGACTTCATTCAAATAGTGTTGACAGTTCTGATTAGATTACCACATACTAAAAATATGCTTTTCAATGTAACCTTACTCACGGTACCTTGAAGTAGACAGTACCTATACTGACACAAACATTGGAGAAGAAATATGTCTTCAACTCTTGTAATTGTATTTAGAAACATATTTTAAATGAATCAGGTGATAAATATTCCAAAAGTGCCATTTCAGGCAATACAAAGGGATTATAGGATGGCTAGTTTAGATGTAGATTGCACCTCATCTACATCACACATGAATCTCTCTCCTTCAAGACAAAAACTAATTGATCTGACTCTAAACCAGACTTCCGGATTTCTAGCTTTAAGCCTCACTGTTACAGACTTCCTGTTCTGTCTGGGATAATACTGTGGTTATGTTCAAGTGTAAAAACAGTATAAAAATTTTATCATGATATTCTGACTGTAACCATTCTGAGTTGCATTTAGGCCTTGCTGTGATTGCTAGCATTATGCCATATAGAATGTTCATACAGGAAGAGGATGATAATGCTTTTTATTTCATGTTCAGATTTCCTGGTTTTGTAATACAAAAAAAGGGGCTTGCAGAGTGTTCATAAAATTAATACCTCAGAGAACCTTTAGCTTCAAGCTAATCTTCTCTATGTTCACAGTGTCAAAACAGACAAAGATTTTTTAACTATTTTTTTTGCAGATGCTTTCTAACAAAGCTTTCATAAAACAAAGCCACAGATACAGTTTTATAAGGCAAAAATATAATAACTAAACGTAAACAGAAATCTGTTGCCATTTTTAGTTGTTCAATATTCAAGTGTGTTCTAGACCAAAGTCTTATTTTAGATATTCTAAATTACAAGGCCACACTTGAATATTGAAACAGAAACTTCACATTGTGAAGACTGGAAAGAACAAACTTACAGGAAAGATATTTTACCACTGTTCATGCAGAACTAAGAAGAAGCAAAGGTCTTCTGAAGGTTTTAGAGAAATGTTTGATGTTTGACACTGGCAGTGCTCTGTCAACCTCCTTCCAAAGTACTGCTTTCTCATGGTAAAGTTCATTCAGATCAAACAGCCTTGACATTACATAGGGATAATATACTATCTGAGCTTTCCTCAGCAAACTAAACTCCACACCTCTTGCTGAAGGGTTTATAAAGAGTTAGTGAAAACAGATTACACATTCTGGTTTAAAGACTGGACATACCTTATCCTGTTTAACAGCTTTATCTTGGAGACAAGGGGAAGGACGACTTTAAATGAAATGGTGCTGCATTAGGTATAAAACTTTTGCTGTGCCAGCATATAACTAAATGCTAAATTGACTTATTTCCACGTCATGACTTGTAATTATGCCCCTTGAGAATTAAATTTTAAGAATAAAGCTGCTGTAATGTAAATTTTAAAATAATGCTTTACTTAATGTCATTAAATTATAAAACCCAGTTAGACATTTGCTAGCATTTCTGTTTCTTTCCAGCTCCATGCAGATCAGACTGCAGTACCTTAGAGCTGCCTCAAAGTATCATAAAAAGCCTTTTTTTCAGATTCATCCAATCTATAGAATGAAAAGATAAAGTCAGTGCTTTTCCAAACTGATTATTTCATTTGGCCTACCTCTGTTATGGAAGATCTGAACCATAAACATTAAGAGGAGAGGAGATTATCTGAGCCTTAAGCATAAAGGGGCAGAAGGAGGAAAGCAACTAATATTGGATCATGAGATTCAGTGTGTAACTCTGGGAATTGCCTTTTTAGTATACTATTTGTCGTGGCATTAAGTTCTACATAAAGTTATTATTATTATAATGTCTATCTTCCTTTGGTTTTGTTGTGTTTTTGTTTTCTTTTCTTTAAGCTTTACTAACACCATTCTAAATCTTGTAAAGGAAGAAATAAATTATGATCTATTGTGGAAAAAATTTTCTCCTGACATGAGATTAGAATGGGTACATCTTTTGAGTGGTGCTGAGCATTCCAAATCTTTGTATCATATGCAGTAAACACTGCATTCTGAAATGTGGGTTGTTTTTTTTTTCTATATTTTTTCTGTGGTTAAAAAATAGGTATCATTTAGCTAAATAAAATATAAAATATTTTCCTAGTTTCAGATGGAGCAGAGCAAAGGACAAACTAGCAGTGGTTTAAAATAAGTAACTGCAACTATCCCTGTGCAGACTGTGTCAAGTCTGTGAAACCTGTAGCAGGATTTAGTTTATGTCATTATCCTAACTGTGATCCAAATGTCCCTGCAGCTTTAAGCCTTAAGGCACCTGAAGTCTTTAAAGAAAGTTACTAGCTTATTTGATTTGTAAGTTTGGAAAGCTCTTAAAGAATGATACTTGCCCTTGCTTCAGATAGCTGCGATACAGAGAAAAGAACTACACATATTTAGAGTGAGATTGACCTATTTTAGACAGACATCCTAACATGGGATGAATCATATATAAAACAGTCCTTGGAAGAAGTACTCTTATCCAGTGCCCTAGTAAATGAGTTACAAAGACACAATTCTTCTCTTTTCTTTCTCTCCACCCTACCCACAAGAACCAGCAGGTCTTGAACTTCTTTAGCAGAGATTTAACAGAAAGGTTAGATACCCTAGTATGGGATGAATCACACTACATGAAGCAACACTTTTTCTCTTCATTAACTTTAAAATGTGACTATGTTATGAGTTTACAACAGAGGTGCCTAAAGTTTGTACAGAGATACCCCATATATAAGGGTCCTGTTTTTATTCATATTAGAAACATCCCCAGCCAAAGTAGGTGAGTATATGGCTCACCTGGCTGTTTATTTACCTAAGATTCTTGAGACTCTCAATTGAGAATGCAGAAGTCTTAACTAATAAACAAGTAAAATCATAAAACATATTAAAAAAAATAAATACATTAATATATTAAAACAATTTAAAATTATAACAGCTCTGATTAATATTTTCTGTAATCATTTAGTAGTGATTGTATTAACCAAAAATGCAGTTAGCAGAAGGCTTAGTCATCATAACTACTCATGTCATAAAAATTTTTTTTTCTAACTATTGTAAGGAAGGGAAAGTAGAAGAAAATAAATCCTCTCTTAGTCCTTCTGTGCTACACTGTAACAAAAATTCAGTACCTCTGGGACTGGAAGGTGACATTATGATTGGGAGGATGCGATGACAAAAGAGCTTACAGATTCTCTTTCAAAACCAGGAGAAACTGAATTTCAATTAAAAACTATATAATTGAGTACAATCTATCAAAGTACTAAATTAAAGAAAGTGATCCACTAAAATTGTGTATCAATGACCTCCAGATGAGACCTTAGGTCAGATTACTTTATTTGTGTGTTTTGACCAAAATTTGCAAACTGTTGCAGCAAAATTATTGTTCACAAACCTCTTAAATATGAATATGCTTATTTCTGACCTTTGGGCCTACTGAGGGAAATGTGAAAGATCTACAGAATTTTTAATGAACTAAATCCACTGAATTTATTAAATTTAATTTCAAAGTTGATTATTTAAATACAAACTAGAGTGAAGCAAGTTTATGCATTTGATGCAATTTTATAAAAAACTTGAACCTTGTAGCTCACAATTACTATAGTAATAGAAAACTGAAGTTAAGACTGATCAGTGAGTAAACCAAAAGGTACAAAAATGTTACGAAAAGAGTGAAACAGAAGATATATCCAGAGAAGCTGAGCACTGTGAAAATATCCTTTCGCTGAAAACCCTGATCTCAACAGTAGTAAAATAAAGTGTTATATATGTAAAATTAACCATATTTCTCAAATTTAGCTTTCATCTTTGTCGTATTTCTGCTTCCATTTAATTCTAAGTATTTGTTGTTATTTTTCTGTATTTAATTCTTAGTGTAGCTCACATTCACTTGCCCCTCCTCCTCTTTTTTTTTTTTTGTCTGTTTTTATTTCTGTTTTATATCAAACTTTCTTCTTTCATGTTATTTCTGTTTCTCTGATTTCACTGGACTTGGATTTTATTTTATTTTATTTGACTTTTTACTTTGCACTAGCCTGTTTTTCTAAAGAAGCTGGAGTTATGTAAATGCTATACTTTTTCAGCTGTCTATCTGCCTCACATCAGTAACTCCAGAATCTGATGGCTCATTAAGAAAAACTGACAGAAGAGCACAGACTTACAGATAAGGCATTTCCCAACAGAATTGGGAATGCTGGCAGTTGACTGGATAGCAGAGATCAAAATCTATACCCTGTCATATTAAAGGCTGTTACTGCTGAACCTCATTCTGAGAAGCAACAGTGAAATATGCTGGTGCTGCTGTCAGTCAGCACAGTGCATGCTGCAACTTGCCTTGCCAAGCATCTGAGGAACGTGGGTGGGTGGTAAACTCAGACATTATGAAGAGTATAATGTGTGTCAGCAATTTACAGGAAATTAGTTTAATTGTTCATCAACTTTTGTTTTGCTACTCTTCCTCCTACACTGCTGAAGTCAAGCTAAGCCGAGTTCTTTGACTCTGCAGAAAGCTGTCACAGTGCTCAAGCTGTTGGATTTGTCCCTGATAGACATGTTAATTGACTTTGGACGCCAGGTCAGGAGACAGATTTCTATTCCCCTGTATACATAAAGTATGATTTTGATTTATAAGTACTGGATGACCAAAAAAGACTGTTATAACTGTGATTATAAAATAAAAGTTCTTTTGAGGAATAATTCTCTATATTACTGCATAAGAGAAGATAAGTCAGTAACAGTTTCTGAAAGAAAGAATATTTGCACTTCCATATTTTTATTGTGCCAGAAGCAAGAACTTTACATTGTTGAGATTTTCAACACTTTCTTTAATTTCAAAGATTATTTAATAAACTTATTCTTTCCAATCAGTGAAGGAAAAAAAAAAAAAAAGCAAAAAACCAACCAAAATAATTTGAGTTGAACTAGAAATTTAGGATTCCTAAGTCATCTGTTGCAACAGCTGAAGTACAGTAGAAGAAAAATCATACACTAGAATTACTGTAATGTACAGGGAAAGATAGGTGCTTCTGATAAAGATGCATGCACACGTGGCACACATTGACAAAAAGTCAACAAGAAGTAGGTAACAGGAACACCAGGTAAGAATCTCTACATGAAGCATTTTATAAATTAAAAAATGAAACAAAAAACTAACCCATAAAGATAACACTATAAGAGGGAACCAGAACTCTGTTCTTTTTGGAAAACAGTACTAGCACATACAATCTGTTTTCTGTTACATTCCCAATGACTTTGAGAATTTGCACTTCATTCCCTAAAACCCTATTTAACGAATGTGATGTAGTATTCTACACATATTCTAAGTAAAGCCATATCAATAGTTTATATGCTATAGACTCTTGTGAAGTGAGGAATTTTATATTTAATCTCTATGTATTGGAAAAGGCATAGAGTTAATTATTTTTGGTACCATAGCTAAACACTGTAGTAGGTAAAAATTAACTTTCTTCCACTTACCTCATTTTGAAGAGGATGTATCTAAGTATTTTAAGACCACATTTTACTCAATACATAATCTAGTTAGTGTATGTGAAGCATATATAGAATATATCGCAAATCAGGTTTCACAACAGAATTATGCCATCTTTTATCTACTTTCTGGATGATTTATATAGCTCAGCTGAGAAACAAACAACTTCATCTAGATAGCATATGAAAGAACTGGAGAATTTTCAGATCAACAGGTAAAGAGCTAGTGTGTTTATGACATGTCAAGAGCTGATGGATGATTTCACCCTTCCCTTGAGCAGGTGACGGCAGGCAAAAAAAGTGGATTGTCATTCTGATTTTCAGCATAAAAGTTTAGAAGATATTATCACTGGATTGGAGTTATCTTGTAGCTTTTAGTGGTCTTACCCAAGTTTCTCTGGGGGAAAAAAATATGTATTACAAACTCAGTATCAGTTGAAGAAGAACCTCTATATCTATAAAATGAAATTATAAAACACTTGGCAAGCAATACTGAAAAGAAACTATAAAATGAGACAACAGGATAGAGAAACAAATGTATAACACACATCAGTCAGTGGCTTACAGAACTGATCTGTCAGTCAGCTCTCTATTCACATTTATGTCTGTCATTCTGAGTCCTCTCCCCAAATTCCTTGTGTTTGTATTCTCATTTTACTACTTTGCCATAACCAACTTTGATTGATTCTATTTTTCTTCCATCCTATTCTCTACTACCCTTGCTCTCACTATATTAAAAATGCTCACAAGAATGCATTAATTTGTTGAACTGCCTAAACACTGCTCCTGCTGTTATAGCTATCACCACCTACAATTCTGAATCAAAGGAAGATTTTTTTTTTAAGATTGTCCTTTTGATATTCTGCCAGATTCTAGAATTATCATAATGAGACTTTTGAGGAAGCTATGCATTAGAACTGCTTTAGTTTACCTTTAATAACTGGAAAAATCAAATACTTCTGAAAAAAATTTCTCTATTTACATTTAATTTATTTTCTCTGAAACCCAGTAATTATATTTATAGTGATCATAATCGTTCTAATCTATACATATATTTTTTTTTAAATAGCTTTAAAACTTTAAAAAGAAATATTGTGGAATGTTTCTCAAGCTCAGATTTATGGAAATATTCATGCACATGACAAATATTCTATACCAGATTTCCTGGATTAGAAACAATAGATATCCGATGCTTGCATAAAAATCATATGAAGTACTTTGGATATAGGCCTTTGTTACCAAATTCTAAGGCGAAGAGATGTGCTGCTTTATTTTTAAAAAAACAAACTGAATTTAGATTCTGTATTTAAATATCAATCCACATAAAATAAACAAGAACAAAAAAAAAACCAAATCAAACAACCAAAAAAAACCAAACTCCAAACCTAAAGTTAAAAAAACCCACAAACAAGCAAAATCCCAGAGAATATTCACATGTCACTGTGTCTCTATTTTCATTTTACTTCCTAAGTGAACAGCAACAACTACTGCTAGTAATTTAAGTGCCTACAGTTTACAATTGTAAAATGTTAATTCCTATAAACATAGGCTTTTGGAAAAGAAGGGATACTTTTCCTCATTTAGATCAAAAGGGCAGGAAATAGTGTATTAAATTTCAAAAAAATTTTTGCTGTGCTGTAATTAATGACTAAATAAGAAGCTACGAAATAATAGCTTTATTCAATTGCTGTTACTGTCATTGCCCTGTTTACACATTGAACTGAATTACCTCTTGTATAGCATCTTCCTGTAACTCCAGCGAAGCAGTCATAGCTGAGGCTTGTTTCACTTCTAGAATCAGATACTAGACAAAGTGCCTGTAAATGCTCTTTACCCACTGTTGTTGAGCTTGTGCTAACAGAAATAGGAAAAAGTTACTGCACAGTTTAGCTAGAAATATACATGCCACTGTGACAAGAATGCTCTGGCACTGAGAACTGAGACATTTCTCTTGTCAGAAGTGAGACAACAGGGGAATTGAGACCAATGATAATGGTATGATGATCTCACTGTGACCATAATTTAGATTTTTGTTTCATGTATGCACGAAAGAGAAGCTTTAGGACTGCAAAAACACTTTGGGAGAGAGGGAAAATTATTTTGGAATAATTTATCTCATGCAAGTTCTGTACTTACAACTCTAATCTATCTCAAAACCATGAAGTTAAACTAATGTAGACTAAATGACATGAGCATTATGTAATGACTATGTAAAGATAGAAACACCACTTTGTCATTTGACATAAAAATGAAAATTATCTACATTTTGATGAAGGTAGGGAATCTGGCTTTCACTTTTTCAGTAAGTGTATTTTTATATTAAAATTTCCAGGCTACAAAAGTGACCTTTTTTCAGGCCACACCACAAAATAAGCTCACAGAAATCACTTTTCTCCAATTATTTCCAATTTTAAAAAGTTTTTTTTGTTTCTCTGTTTTGTTGTTTTGTGTGGGGTTTTTTTGTTTGTTGCTTGGCCTGTTTGTTTGTTTGGGTTTTTTTGGGGGGGTATGGTGGTGGTGGAAACAAAGCAAGAAACTAAATCCCCCATATCACAATCCAGTACTTGGTTTGCAATGCTGCTACTTTCTTTTGCTTTCATGTCTTCTTTCTCCTTACCAGGCATGAGTTGTTTATTTTTAGTTTTTGCTTAACCTGTAGATTTTTACAATGTAATTGTGTAAATCTTTCCCTATCCTCCAAAGCAGTGGCCCTCAGCTCAAAAGCCAAACAGTAATTCTCTGAGACAAAATTCAAATGTTTGACATATAACCTTGGATGAACACATTTTAACCAGGAAATCTGATTACTGTGCATAGGACCACTACAGACTGTTCTTCCTGTGCTTGATTTTAAAAGACAAGATGAAGCCCCTCTATAAAGCTCAGGTTAGTAATGTTTGCCTCAGAGAATTCTGCTCTGATTCCTTAAGTTATGAGATAACAGGTTTGACGGCCTTTACACAAAGCTACAAGAAACACTGTACAAGGCTCACACCTGTTGAGCAGTTCTACACATATGACTATTTTGAGTACACCAATCAATTTTCTCATGCAAGTCATCTTCAACTGCTGAATCACAGAGGATGAAAGTCTTATTAAACACCATGTTTCAAGCAATGCTCAGAAGTTTACTGCATTTACAATGAAGAGGAGAAAGGATGCAATAAAAAAGCAATTATTCAGTCTTGTTCAGCTCATTATCTTACATTATTGACTCTATTCAGAACTTGAATAATGCGAGACAAATCTAATTAATTCTTAGTATCCTGTGTAGGTTCATCCTTCTTCTAGTCCTTATTAGTGCTTGACAGGGTAATAAGCAGATTCTTAGATTCTCTCTTACTTATTTCTAAAGCATGTTAGCCTTACAGACATTTAAGGGTGCATGAGTTGGAAGGAAAAAAAATGCAATAAAAAAACCTACCCCTATCCCCTTCCTTTGTCCAATAATATAAATATATGATGCTTATCTTCATGTACTTTGTCCTTTTGGCTGATTTTAAAAGAAGAATATGTCAAATTAATCTTCAGGCTTCAGCCACATCAAATCATTATTATGTCATAAAATCTGCTTTTAGGCTCTGATTTTTAATTTACCATTAATAATTCTTAAACTATCCATTTAAAAATACAGCTGAAGGGAAAAGAAAAAGTCAAATAAAACTCTTCTGCTGGAGTCATGATTATGTCCTTGGTACATAGTTCTTTAGATTTATTGCATAAGCAGATCTTCTGAACAGGCAGAATTATTAAGACTTTGAATTAATTAAGATCAAGTTTTTAACATTTAAATATATAATTTTGGAAGAAGAGAGATCAGTTTAAAGACAGGACTTGCTAACTTAGCATGATCATTTCTTTTGGGCATCTGTATGTAACTGGTTTTGCAAAACCCAAAAGTTTCCATGCACAAGCTCTAGAGTTATTAATAAGCGTCTTGGTTAGTAAAAGGTATAAGCTTTTCAAATTAGCATTATGCCAAACTATAACAACATACAAATGTGATGGCAAAAACAGTACTAACATGGAGTTGTTAGAAGCAAGTGTTCTACATATTCTACCCAGTAAGAATATCACCTGCAGAATTACAAGACCATTAAAAGTAGATACCTCAATAAGAAGCTTTCAGTTTACTTTCTAGTATCTTTTCCTAAGTTTCTCTACAGAGTTGAGCAATGACCATAAATAAATACAGATGTGAATCAAGTCCCTGACATAGGATAAATAGGAGCAAGATAGTTACTAAGGAGTACTGTGGAAAAGCAGAAAATAAAAAGGCACTGTTCATATTAACAAAAAAAAAAAAAAAGTTTTTCATCCTCTGACAAAGATTAAGCATAATTGATGGAATAGCTTGACCTGATGAAGCCATTTATGGCATCTCTGAAATTAGGATTTTACAATTAATATGCTAGTTTTACTATCTAAAGAAATTATTTTACTTTCTAATTACCCAAAGTCTTAGCTTATGTTACTATTAAAAACCCCCAAACTTTCTACACACTTTAAAAGTAGCAGTAAATAGATTTCTGTCACAAACTGATGATTCTATGATTTGATGCAGAACCTGTGGTTTACCTCACTTCTCTTTCATAACAAATTAGGACATTCCCTCAAAGAATTTTCTTCACTGTCTACTATACACTCTGGACATCTATCTCAAACTTATTTCTGAATTAAGTTAAAAGGGTTTAGTGAATCCTGTTCAGAAAGCACAAGGCTGATTTTCAGGGCTGTAATGGAAAGATATTCTTCTACTCCCTTTTCAAGATCCTCCTAATATCAGATATGAGAAGTATTCATTCTTGATGCAGCTCTTCTTATCAAGCATTTGTGTACTCTCAAAGATGGCTAATGTTTTTTATGGAGGTTTTCCATAAAGTCCTGAAATAGGATCCAACTACAATGTCTTCATTAGCATATTTAGGTTTTGAAAAATGGGAGATTTCCTATCACACCAGATAGAAAAAGTCAAGGAATGCATAGTATATTGGCCTAAGGCTGTGTAAGGCATATGTTGTACAGGGTCTGTATCGTGGAGCACTCCAAATTCCTTCTTCCTCCCCTCCTCTGTCTCCAGAGGCTTAAATGGTGAAGGTGCGAAAAACTGCTTTCCCCCCTGCTGCAAGCTTGAAGGGGGAATAGCAAAAGTCACCCTTTACACACATGCACTGACTCATATGGAAGCCCACACAGGAGTCATCTGGTTGTTGGCTGGATTCTGCATGCCCAGGATATATGGCAAGTGGATACTTTGTCTAGTAAAAGCATAAACAAAGTGAAGTAAGATGCAGGGCTCCTGACTTGACAGAGTTTCTGCCTTTATGGAGTTCCATTTTACAGTGTTCCCATATTTGGACTGTCCACACTTTGGACAGCTCCTACTTTTGCATGGCTCCCATTTTTGCACCATCACTACTTTTGGACAGTGCCCCACTTCTGCACCATTCTGTGCAAAACTGCAAGCTCAGCAAATCCTTAGATCCATTGGAGAGGGAGCTGCTGCCGATACCCAGATGCAACTTCTCTCACACCGTACTACAACCTGACTTCTTGGTTGCTACCCCAAGGTGGGGAAGATGCTAGCAGTGTGGCTTTCCCTGCTGCTACTGAGGCAGCACCGCTTCCTCAATCATCCCACTCATGCAAGCAGTGTCTAAGACACTTTCGACTTTGGCGAGTCTTTCCGTTTGCCTTGAAATTTTGCCACATGAATCCACACAATTGGATATTGCTTGCAGTTTCAGAAGGCAGCCAAGATGCAGAGAAATCCAGCAAGGGATCATCGCTGAATACCTATCTCACCTCTGCAAGTAATACCTGCTGTTCCCTTACTTCTCTTCTCAGATTAATTTGTAAGTGGGTAAATCTGTATTCGTAGCTTAGCCTTTTCCATTTTCTGACTTTCCTAAGTCTATAAATTTGTCCATAAGCATCCTTTGAAGATCTTTCCTGGCAGAATTAGAGCCTGTAAATAAGCTTGAACTAGTTCTGTATGTAGTTAGAGGGCAGGATTTTCAGGAAAACAAAAATAATTCTATTCTTATAATTCCTGCCTTGGCCAGTTAATACCCAGCCTCCACAACAGGCTGTGACAGAAAAATACAACTATGGTTAAACTGTGATATTTTCTTCAAATATTCATCTATCAGCTTCTGATTAGATGGAAATTGAGGGTGTTTTATACGCTAATTATTTCTTCCTTCCTTTTCTCAGGGATACCACTACAAGCCCTGAAGTTATGTGGAAAATACCAAAAATTTACATGGGAGCAAGAATTCCCTAAAAAATAAAATACGAATAAAGAAATATACATAATGTTATATTACAAAATTCTATTTGAGGTATTCTATATATTCCTATCAATTAGTATAAATTGTCAAAGTAAATTATTACAAATAATTTTCATCCTTAGATTTTATTTTTCTACTGAAATGAATTATGTTATGGTAAAGGAGATTGTTTAAAAAAAAAAATGCCAGAAAAGTGTAAAGATTTAATGCAAACAGTACTTTGACTACCTCATAAAAGAAACTTAACATTCTCTTTTCTTCAACCCTCCCTTTGTTCCAAAATCTATAAAAAGGCTTTCTCTTTACTAGACGCATCATGAAACACTAAGTGCCATATAAAAAAATATCCTGAAATTTATTTCCTCCATATTTCAGAAATTTTTCATTGGAAAATTACTGAAGAACAATCATATCATACTTTAACCTTTGACATTTCTTTGGTAATGAAACGTTTTTTCTTTATGTTTTATCTACAAATCGAATATGCATTGACTACAATACATCATGTCTGCCTTACTACAGTAAGTTAAGACTTGTCTGAAATCTCCTTTTTTCTTGGCTCTGTTGTTTGATCTTTTTACCCAGAGGTCAGTAGCTGCTCAAACCGTCAAATACTGGTGAAAATATGTTCATATTTTCTGTTGAACTAGCTACTGATTCCTAGATGAAAACTGGTACCAGTGAAGAGATGGAGAAATATAGTTTTCATACGTGTCAAAGGAAAAATGCTAATAATTTTTCAAAGTATGGAAACGTTGACAGAATTATCTTTGAAGATTCATAGTAGAATTGGACATAATTAATAAAGTTCTCTGTGTTTTACAAAACAAAAAATTGCTTCAATTAAAAAAAAAACCAAAACCAACACACAAAAAAGAATGATTTTTTTTTCTAGTTGCACAGTTGTGTATTTTTAGAATATGTATTTTCCCTAAAATATTTTAATAGAGGTCTGGGACTCCACAAAATCAATGTAGGACTATTAACAAAACATTTTCTGTCCTGTCAACTAAACAAAATTTCACAGACCTACAGAGGTTCATTAAAAATAGTCTGCAAATTACAGAACTTATTATTTCTAGAAAAGCACTTCGTGTGCAATTATTTGCCATAGGCCCAAACTGCAAGAGTTACCTGTCATTTTTACTTCAAAAGTACAGAATATATATAGCTTCCTATTTACAGAACAGAATAAACATATTAAGTCCTCTGGAAAGGTTGAGTTTTCCTGCTTAATGAGATTTAATTTGTGTTCATGTGAAAGTATGGCATCAAGGGGAAAAACTGCCCAACACATGAACAGCAAAGCAAACTGACCACCCAGATGGCTATGTCTGTCACCTGTACCTGTGCAGAGGGAAGAGAAAAAATGTTGGTTACTTTATTCTAGCAATGAGATATATGGAAAGAAAAAAGGAATTGTATATGATTTGTGTTTAACCATGCTGAGTTACACACTTATTTTTGTAACACAGACATCTGCTTAAAATTTTGAAAGCGTCTCATTAATTATTTTGGATACAAACAACTGTATGTGGTTTGTTCATTTGACACTAAAGAATAACTGACAAAGAAAAAATATAATTAATCTGTTTATAAAATGCCACAGCACAAAACATATTTTGGCTCTGTTTCCTTAGCTTTCTGGAATGTTATCAGCCATGCAAAACCATATGTCACCAGAACTGATCACAAATTATCAGCCTATTGTTCTTTTTCAGTGCTGAGGATGGAAAAAGCCTCAAAATACAAAAGTGAAAAGCCTCAGGAATCTTCAAAAGTATCAGCTGTTTTCATATGTCTTAAGTACTTCAAATTATCTGACGTCTTAAGTCAAAATGTTTAGATTTTTATTTTATGCACGTCTGTGCAGCTGAATTATTGCTTTAGAACCATAATCAGACCTTCTACTTTCCAGTTTGGATAGAAGAACTAAGCACCTAAACAGCTACTTTGTAAGTGTCATTCCTCTTCTCCCCATATCAGAGATTACCCACAAATTTATTTCCACAGACGCAAAACTGACACAAAGTTAAAGAGGAGTAACATAATTATGTAGCTTAAAGAACTGCCCCTGTACACAGTTTGAACAGTGTGTTTACCATACCGAAAAACGAAATTCAATTCCACATTTGGAACCCTAGATAAAAATGTCTATAAAAGAGTCCTCTATGTGTGATCAGCTACCTAAGCTATCATTAGATCAAATGAAGGTTTGCTGAGATGTCAGGCTCCTTGTATACTTAAGTAAATTATATCATCCTTATCCATTAGAAGACACCCACATGTAGGAAGTTTTAGGTCTTAGGAATCCTTTCAGGGGTGTCAAGTGTTGTAATTCCAAGGCATGAGTTTACTAGGGATGGCAACTTTATTTAAAAGCAGTTTATTTTAAAATTGCTTACAGTCTTAGCAATCTAGGGTGTATAGCAAATGTATCCCTGAAGGACAATAAGAAAAGCTGGACAGTCCTTGGGACTACTTTTTAAACTTGGACAGACTAATGTGCTTTGTTTGAAGAACCTACAGGAACGATTTCTCCAGCATGTGCATAATTTGTAGATATTTGTCTTTTAAAATGATAATTTAAAAAACTCTAATTAAAAAAAACATGTTGCTAAATTGTCATCTATATATATATAGTATCAGCAAAATCCATCCCTGAAGCAATAGTGCAATATATGAAATCTGATGTAGGAAAAATGTTTCTCTGCACAAGTCACAGTTTCACTACTGAAAATCATGTTTCTTTTCCCAAAATATGATTTTACTATTTCACAAGAAGGATTTGAATTGCACCAGAGAGCTTTGTAAGTTCAGAGTTTCATGGTTTTGTGGGTGCATATTTTACCTGAGTTTTTAAATTATCATGTCAATTACTTGTGTTGTTTTTTTTTGTTTTTTTTTTCCCCCTGCACTCAATTAAAAGCAAACCAAAACAATAACAACATCAAAAGGAAAACAAACAAACCCCCCCAAACTTAACACAAACACTCTGCAACAAATGANAAAAAAAAAAAAATCAACACCTACCAAAAAAATAACTGACAAAAAAAATACACTTAAAGAACACATTAGTGAAAAGGGTATAGCACAGAACGGAGCTAGAGAAAATGGTGGTCTTAAACCAAAGCAGTATTGAATTAATTAGGTATGAAGAGTTTTCTTCCATGAGTTTCTGAGACAAAGTCATCACTTACTTGCTGAGACTGACTGGCTATGTAGAGAAAGAATTTCATCTCAGAGACAGCACATCTTCAAAATTTAGTATGATAGCCTGACTTTCAAATTTTTGAGTCAACATCTCACACAAGAGCCTTACGATTCTATTTCCCTGAACTTAGGCTTAGACTTTAAAGAATGCCAGAATGCCAGAGATAACATTTCAAAGTTTCACCTGAAACTGCACCAGTTAATTTATTGTTTGATATTACCTTTGAAACTTATCTAACATTTCTCTTAGCTTTTCACTATTAGTTTTGTAGGACGTACTGCTTTCTGTTATTATAACAAGTTTTAGGGTTTGTTAGCATTGATGTTTTGTTTCCCAAATCTGAAAAGAAGTTTCTGTGGTTCTTTGGTCAAGACAGGATTTTCAAGAGATTTGTTATGAAGTAGAGGGCTGTGAAAAAAGGGCTGTGGTATATGTTCTGCAGGCCCACTCAGGAGAGATTTTATACAGATGAATTCAAATTAGGCTTCATGAGAATTCAGCTATTGAAGGTTGCAGTTTCTCTGGAGAATAAAATTTATATTCCTTAAATCTTAAGTAGTTTCGTGGTTGAATATTGAGTCTGATTTTTTTTTCCTATGGAAATTAGGGTTAATGTGAATCCTTCATTTTTTAGTATGTTCAGAATGTGACAAGCCCTGGGAGGCAGTTTCTCAATGTTTGCTAAATCCCTGTAGGGGATACTGCAGAAGCCAAAGGAAAGACAAAATCATTGAAATAAAAATGTGTTTTTTTCTGCATATATTTCTGCTTCTTACAAGTAAATTTGTCTTTTTTTTAAAAAAAATCTATATGTGAGACATATCACTAATATTTCATTTCTTCTGACTTTATTCCATTCAAACAAATGGTACTTTGCTTTCAAATGATTTAAACATGATTATTTCTGTGCACTTTCTTCCAATTTATGGATCCAAATCCAAATCTCAAGTGTGACTTAGACCCTTTTAATAAAGTTGCCCCTGAGGTTAAAGGCTATCAGATGCTCTGGTGTTTGTCACTTTGGGCGGTGGCTCTCTTTTGGAATTCTTTGCCAGGAGTAAGGATTTCACCATAGCATCTTTGTCTGTTCAAAAAAAAATTAAAGCAAGAGGGAGGAAGACTAAGTAAGAAAGCTAACTGTTAAAATATATACAAATATTACAAATAAAAACATTTGCCTTTTGGTCATTTCTATTAATTGTTTTGTTCTAGTGTCTGTTATTACAAGACTTGAGTATGATTTTATACAGCAAAATGTGTACAATGCACATTATGCAAAACCTTATGCCTTGAAAACAATTACTTCATTCTTACAGAAGGTGGGAAGCTATGATATGTGGTGGTTTGGGAGTTAGCTTCCCCCCCCACACACTGTGAAATAACCCAGGTTATGACTCAGTCGGCTGGAAGGTAATAAATGAAGCTTTATATTTACAGCTTTGCACAATAGACAAGCAGACATTTACAGTGTATAACAGATATTTACAGATACATACATTGAAAAAGTAATACAGAAACACCACACCCCTCCCAGAGATCAAAGTCCCTAAGAGAGGAAACCAACCACCCCTGGAATATTCCCCCTTTCCTCAATCTTATCTCACCATCTGTTTATGCAGGGGATAGGCGAAGGTAGATCAGCCAGGGGGATTAGCAGCAGGAAAGATGTTAGTGAAATTATTCAGATCCAGCTATAAAAGGCAGGGAGAAAGAGCCATACAGGAGCTACAACAGCCCAAAGTGGTCAGAAAATGTCTGATTTATCTATATATGGGTTACAACTCTTAAAACATTTTTGTTTCTCAGTAGAGTTATGAGTGATAATACCCCATTGCTCCCACACTGATCTGTCCTCCCACACCTTGCCACATGGAGGTCTGATTACTTTGTCCCCCTCCCCCTTCACATCCTGTTTAAAGCCCTGTCAACTAGCCCTGCTATCTCCTCTGCAAACATCCTCTTCCACCTTTGTGAGAGGTGTCTCCTGTTTGGTGTCAGCAACTCTGGTGCTGTAAAGGTCATACCATTATCAAAGAAACCAAATTTATGGTGATGATGCCATCCATGGAGCCACCTATTAAAAGTCTGCACTCGGCTACTTATTCCAGTGTCTCTGCCATCGGTTGGAATAACAGATGAAAAGATGATTCGTGCCCCTGAGTCCCATATTACCCGTCCCAAGGCTCTGATGTCTTTTTAAATTTTTATCTTCTGTTAACAAGTTGATAATCATATTCCCAGTTTAGAAACTGCTGAGCTGTGATTTCATAGCTGGTATTTATCATAATTTTTGTGTCAAAACCATTTCAATTGCAATATATTAATAACTTTTTTTTTTTTTTTTGTAAACTGAATTTTAGGTCTGCCTTAGTCTATTTGCTGGATTCTGATATCTCATTGTTTAGAACATACCTATCACAATAGGTATATATAGGAATATAGATTTGATACCACTGAGTCAGTTCGGCATAGTGTAAATTATGTTTTTTTAATGGAAACCGCTAACTCTGACTCTATGATACTTCATGCGTCAATGGCATCCACTTCCTTTCTTATGCAGATATTCAAAAATATCCCTCAGGGTTGCAAAGGTTCATACTTAATGGCATTCACTGTTTTGTGTATGTAGTTGACAGTGTGAGAGCCATGAAAGGTACAAGTCCTAAATGAAAGAACTTCAATGAAATCATCACAGATTAGCCTGCATGGGATATTTTCACACATTCTTTTCACTCTGTAAGTTTCCAGAAGCAACCTTTAAAAGGCATAATATTTTTATTTGGCAAGGTAGATTATTAAACTGACTTCTTAGTAGAAATAGTGATGTACCATGGGTTGTTTTTACCTCCATAACAAAAATTTGAGATGTATGTTGTAAAACACACGTGCTAAGTTGGTTTAAGCAGACACTGACCTATGAATGTTGTACTTGTTTATTTTCAGTTAATATAAATAACTCTTTTTAGCACAGATTCAATACACCAATTATTTATTAGTAGTTGACTTGTTTACCATATAAAACCTTTCTTTTGTGATTATATTATTAAATGTTATTGATCATTTCATGTTCAAATGTTGTGCTAGACAATATTCAGCAAAATTTTACCTCAGAGTGTTTATTCCTGAGTAAAATCCAAGCAAACTGAATTTCTAATGATTACAAGTAAAAGCAGAAGCATTGTTACTTCAACAGATTAATTGGAGGTGTGAAATATCTTAATCTCCTAACAATGTCTTATTCCAAGCAGATTTTAGTTCCAAGGTTGAAAGGTTGTCTTTCCTTGCATATTCCTGACACATTAGGAACTCATTCCATCACTAAGAATTTCAGTTAGAAAAATCAGGCAATATCTTTTTCTTTCATGGATTTCTTCCATTCAATTAATTGAAACTTTGTTTCAAACTATGGAGTGATAAGATAGTCAAGTGATGGATACACTTGTTTATATTTTGAATTAATAACTCTTGACTTTCCAGTTCACTATTCAAGTGTATTGAAGGCAAACATGCTAGTTGATAATCTTTGCTATCAACTAGGAAATGGTAATGCATAGTATCAAAATGTCACCTGGAAAACAGGTGGTGCTGTAGATTTTAAAATAACAGTTATAAAATTCAAAAGAAGATAACGAAAAGACATATTATTTCCTTGACTACAGTTCAGAGAACTGCCCCCTGGCCTGAAATGGTGTCTCCCACTTTAATACCATTGTGAGATCCAAATCTTCTACATTGTAAATTTCAGAAGTAAAAATAGTTTAACTACCACATCAGAAAACAAATGCCACTCACACAAATTTCACCTATGATATGTAATGAAACTTTGAAATTTATTCATTAAAAGAGTATTTCTGTTCTCAATCAGCCTTGCTGATTCTAAATATAGTTTATAAAGTCCAACATTCCGAAAAATGTTCAAAGGAAAGGAAATAAAGCAGTTTAAATGCATATGCCTTGAAATAACTTCAGAGGATTAGCTAATAGAAGTAACAGTTCCCATGATATAGGTATGCATATGCCATCCAAATGAGAGCCTCATTAGAAAATAAAAAACACACATTGGAGCAGTCTGCAATACAACTTTTCTATGGCCAAGTACTTTGTTATGCCAACCATGTAATCATATCTTGATCCTCCTTACAACAATTCAGATGTATTACTGTAGAGACATTAATGTATTTATTAACTTCAACAGAACTGCTCTGAGTGTAATAATTAATCCTATGATTTGTGCAAGAACAGGTCCACTACAGAGGTTAAGGAGAAAATGCTGAGAATTAGAACAGAAGCAGAACGATTAAATAGTCACATTCTAAGTGTCAGCAAATATGTCTCAGTCTGTGTGACTTTAGATAAAAAGATTTCTGAAGTTTAACTGAACACTTGAGATACTTCTGAAATTAACAGAGAAACAGGTGCAGTCATAGCAGATGTTCTCAACATACCTGAAAATGCAAAAAGTAGCAGTGAAATATTTACTCAGTCATTTTTAGGAATAATAAAAAAGGAAAATTTTATGGGTATCTGCTATTGATTCTCAAAGAAAGAGAGAGTTAGAAGAAATATTCTTAAACAGCATGCATAGGAAAGTGTAGAGAATCATATTTCTCTGCTACACAGGCTAATAGTATGCACTGGAATTAATAAGATACTTTGAAAGAGACTTTCTTTTTTTTCCCCTTTTTTTCAATTATAAAAAACAATAACAATATTTGAATGTAATGGAAATTTCCCAAATACTAGACACACCAGACAAGAAACCATTCTGATAAATTCTGTTAAAAAAATGAAAGAGATATTACAAAGTTTTAAAAAATGAGGTGTTTGATTTGTATATTTTGTTTTTGTGGGGTTTTTTATTTGGCTTGGGTGTTGGGTGTTTTTTTTTTGTTTGTTTGTTTTTTGTAATATGTTTCGATTTCTTTCCACCATAGAGGATTTTTTTCAATTACCACCACGTGTAAGAAATAATGTAGCAATATGGCACAAATGAAAGAAAATGCTGTACGTTGAAGATCCTTTATTACTCAGATTTAAGTCTATGTGAAATATGGGAGCATCTTTTAACGTAAGCAATTAACAAATTAATGAAATGAAAAGTAAGTATTCTAACTTTCAAAAACACTGGAAATTTTGAGAGTTACAGCCATTTCTGTAACTTAGATTAACAGGGAGATAATATTAAAAATTATTTTAAAATCTGATTGGAATGCTGATTGTATGCATTTTTTGTATTTCCATTTCAGTTAAATTGAAGTATAATTGTTTAAAAGTCTTTATTATCATGATACCAAGGTGTGTATCCTGTTTTTAAGCTTCTTCATTTCTTCATCCATGTCTGCATCTGGATTATGTGAAGTGATTTCCTGTCTTTTTGATGATAATAGTTAGTGCTGCTCTCAGAAAATAAGTTTAATATAGGTACAAACACTAGAGATTCATTTGTTTCAGCTTTAAGATGTGTTCTGTTTTATTTGCCAAACATACATGAATGGTTTGCTGTAATGTAAAACACCTTATGTTTAATTTACTATAAAGTAAGTTTTAGCTAAACTTTGAGTGATGGTTGAAAAATTACCTATGTAAATAACTCTGAAGTCGAGCCTGAAGAGACTCATTTTATCTCTAAAAAGCTTTAATTGTATGTGGAAACATCTGTGTTTTGACACAGATATTAAAGTACGTTTTCTTGTACCGATTGTTCAATCATCTGTGAGCAATTCTACTACTTTGAACTGCTTCTGGATAATGGAATGAGTTACTTTTAAAGAACATAACAAGAAAATGCTTTATCCGTTTCAGCAGAAGCTCCTAGTAACATGACTTTATCTGTTTCAGCAGAAGCTCCTAGTAATGTGACTTTTATTCTAAGTAGAATGTGTATGTTTAATATTTTATTAATGTATATAACTAACTATTAAAGTTGTTTACATTTTAAATGTTAAAAAATTATGATATTATCAAGATTGCATAGTGAATATACATGTGCATATATGTGTAAAGGTGGCTACACTGAGTGCCCCTTCCTTCCTTTCTTCCTTCCTGCCTTCCTGCCTTCCTGCCTTCCTGCCTTCCTTCCTTCCTTCCTTCCAAATTCTGAATACCAAATTCCTTCCTTCCAAATTCCTTCCTTCGTCATTCCAATCCATCCATCCATCCACCCATCAGCCAAATTAAGAACATTACAGATACTTCCCTGTTCAGTTATATGTCTTTGTCAATATCATAAACTTTTTTTTTCCCCACATGGAAGATCTCAGATTCTTTACTGCATTTCATGATATAGCTTTTCACAGAGTCACAGAATGATTGAATATGGAAGGAGCATCTAGAGAACATCTAGCTCAACACTCTCAGTTCTTTAAACACCACCTCATATATCAGATATTCCAGTTCCCTAATCATCTTCATGACCTTTCACTAAACAATCTCCAGTATGTTCAGGTCTTTCCCGTTTGAAGTCTGGATGTGGTCATCAAAATCTGGATGTCCTCTCAAAGATCACTCAACCTGCTGAAAATCCTTTTTCTAAGGCAGCCTAGGCAGTCACTGATTTTCTTTGTGATGGGGACACATTGTTTGCTCTTGTGATATTTTCAAACTACCGTGCTTCACATTTTGCTGTTTCATTTTATGTATCTCATACACTGTTGTTTCTTGGTGTATTGTGTTTATTTATTTTTTAAATTTCCTTCATACGAAATATAATTGTTAAAAAAGTATTGTCACAATATTCTAAACGTTCCCTTTTCCTCTATTGTTTGTAACATTTCAATTTTTTCATTACTATAATCAAAGAAATAAGATACAGAAACAAAACAGAATATCAAAATTAACTGAATTAAAGCTTTCACTGTTTTGGAATGTCACTTTGTTTATGCATTTCTACTACCTTAAACTTAATAATGCTTCTATTTCTGCCAAAAGAAATTTCAGTCAGAACTTCTTTGCTGGTGCTGGTTAATACAGAAATCTCATGTTTAATATGCTTTGGGTTGTACATGGGCTGCTAGGTGCCTTTGCTTTATCCAAAACTCGTTATGTATGTATAATTATGGTAGATTGCATTTTCTTTAAGACAGACTTGTCTTCTTCCTTCCCTGTTTGGAGTCATAGAACCATAGAATCATAGAATGCTTTGAGTTGGAAAGGACTTTTAAAAGTCTGCTAGTCCAAATTTCTTACAGTGAGATGAGATAGCCTTAAGTAGATCAAGTTCCTGAAATCCCATCCAACCTTGAAAACATCCAGGGATGAGGTTTCTGCTACATCTCTGGGAAAACTGTTCCAGTGGTTCACAACCCTATTTTAAATAAATAAATAAATAAATAAATAAATGAATTTGTATATCTAGTCTGAACCCACCTTCTTTTAGTTTAAAACTACTACCTTGTCCTGTGGACACAAGCCCTGCTAAAAAGACTGGTCCCATAATTTTTATACACCACCTTTATATACTGAAATGCCAGAATAAGGTTTCCCTGAAGCCTTCTCTTTCCAAGCTGAAAACTTCCAGCCCTCTCAGCCTGTCTTTCATAGAAGGGCTCCAAGACTCTGACCATTTTTAAATCTCTCTGCTGGAGTTCCTTTAACAGATTTGGGGAGGCTTCTAGGGGACTAGAACATCTCTGATGAAGAAGGGCTGAGTGACTTGGGACTTTTTAGCTTAGATAAGACTGAGGAAGGATCTTATTAACACTTATAAATACTCTAAAAGTGGGTGTCAAGAGGAGATTCTTTACTTTGAGAGAGGTAAAAGAGAACTGGAACAGGCTGCTCTGAGAGGTGGTGGAGTCTCCATCTTTGGAGTCATTCAATATCAACCCAGGCACCATCCTATGCAGGACGAACCTGCTCTGAAAAGAGAATTGGACTAGATGATCTCCAGAGATCTCTACCAACCCTTATCATTCTGTGGTTCTGTGATTTCAGGTTTTCTTGAGTTGACTTCAACTATGAACACAATACTGCAGGCGAGATCTTATAAGAGTGGAGTGGAGGGGCACAATCACCTTCTGGGCACACTTTAATGCAGCACAAAATATGGTTGGCTTTCTGGGATGCAAGCACATATTGCTGGCTTGTGTTCAGCTTTTCATTCACCAGCACCCACAAATTGTTCTCCACAGGGCTGCTCTCAATCACTTCATCCTTCAGCCTTCATGTATACTGGGGATTTCCCCAGCCCTTGCTTAACCTTGTGAGTTCACATTGGCCCAGTTTGCAAGCTTGTCCACGTATCTTCTAGATATCAAATCATCCTTCAGGCATGTCAACTACACTCCTCAGATGATTTCTAAAAATATGGGAAGAAAAGATTAAAAAAAAAAAAAAGTCTTCTCCTAAATTAATAAAATTTGCAAAATTTGATCTATAAGACACTAAAGGCTGCCTCTTTCCCTATATTTTGAAAGACCAGGTAACAGTGGGAATAAAAATGGGCTGATTTTTTTTTTCTGGGAATACAATCTGCTTTCTTTATGAACAAACAAGAAAGGTCTGTAACTTTCTTGTTTCAAGATATTTTGTGCTTATAAAGAGTCAAATAAAGATTTTTAAAGATATTTTTCTAATGACTTTTAATGATATATGCACAGTTAGAAGTTCTGTTCTCCCATACATGAAATGCTTAAAATGAGGCTTAATACAAATAAGATAATATTCTGAAAATAGAAGAGGGCTGCAATTAGGAAATGAATGGATATTACCTTTCTTTTTCTTGTTTTATTTTTTCTTTCCCCCACCCCCCCTTTTTTTTTTCAATTGCATAATAGCTTCTAAGGGCCTCTTTTTCCATTCTTAAGCATAAATTAATCCATGACATCTGTTGGAACCACTGTACTGTGTTATTGGAAACAAACTTTGCAGTTATAAAACCATGTGCCTCTTTTCATGACTATTTAGTTTATGAAGTTGGTTGTACATTCTGTAGTTTGCTGCTGTTTCTTTGTATTTTCTTTGGTTTTTTTAGGGGTGTGTGTTTCGCTGTTTGGTTGTTTTTTTTGTTGTTTGTTGGAGTTTGGTTTTTTTTTTTGCTAACCACTACAGAATCTGTGCCATTATGTTGAGATATTTATTAGAAAATGAGCAAGATGAAAACAAAATTAATAACACTCACCTAAAGTTATATAGATCCTTACATAAAGTTGCTTCAGCTTCATTGAATCACTGTAGAACATGAAATCATACTGAACGAGAAATAAATAAAACAAAATACAAAGAAAAAGATTCTTTGGCATCAGAGACAGTTAAATCCAAGAAACCATCAGTGTTTAAACAAAGACAGTTTTCAGAAAAATACATTTTTCAGAATGTACTACTCATTTAAGTGGGATCTTACAGATAGCACCAGAATCTGTGCCTATAGAAGTATAGCACAGAGTACTCAGGAGCATTTCTTGGCCGTGAAATACAACTTCATATATTCCTGCACTAATACAAAGGCCTCAAATACGCTTTTCTTTATGGCTAACAGCACTGTCCCTAACAGTTTCTGGGTATGATCTAGAAGGCTGAGTCATTGTGGTAGTGTAAAATCACCCCCAAAATAAAATCACTAGACTAGCTTGACAGCTTAGAAGCAAACGAAGCTATATATTTAGAGCAAGCTAAATTTATGAGCATATGGTACAATGCTATGTAAAAAATATATTTACATGTATTTATAATTATTTACAATTTAGAAATAACACAAAATCCCCCCTGGATGAACTCAGAAGGGTGTTCAGCAACTGGATCTGCTCCCTCCAGTCTCTCGGTCTCTTTTCCCATTACCTCCCAGTCATTTTGCATCAATGAGGAGTTTAGCACACAGATAAGGGGAGCAGTGTGAAGCAAAGAGTTGCAAAGAGACCAAAGCCAAGGACAGAAATAAAAAAGAAGTTTATTCACTGACTTTTTGTCCCAATTAACAAACCAATATGTTATATATACTTTATCATTATTATTCTTCTTACAACCAATCCTCTAATTTATTTACATTTTGTGCTGAGCTTTTTGAAAAGTCCTAATTTCTCAGTTTGGAATTTTTGAGTAAGTCTTAAACTATTACAATCCAGCCCTTCTATATCATTCCACTGTTTGCTAAAACTATCCATATTAAAACAATATTTACAATGATGAGTAGTAAATTCCATGAACTATTCAATTTAGGCAGTTCTCATGGAGTAACCTTATCCTAAAAGGAAAAAAAAAAAGTGTCCCAGAGCAAACACAGGCCACTTCGTTCAGTCAACTTCAATGATTGTGAACACTCTTGGTCATATTTAATGTAGAAGTAGAGACATAGCCTAATATTTTCCACTACAGCTCTCCAGTACAATATCACTGATGCTTATTAAAGTATCTCTGAGTGAAAATAGTGCTTCTTTTTTAGGAAAGATTCAATATTTGTAACAGCAAAATAATTGGAAGCATTATAGATGTAGTCAAGCTCCTAATACTGTTTAAAGGAGATTAGTTCAATTAGATTTTTGCATGATATATACACTAGCAGTAATAAATTACCTATGAGCTCAGAAAAAAATATTCTGCAAAATAATTGCCAGCTACAACTGCCAAGCAAGTCATATTAGAACTGTCTTCAGATATTTGTGGAATGGCAGTTGTGTGTGACATGGTTTTTAACCTCCTTGAAGGTGTAGTATTGTTCATTGGAGTTCCATTACACAAGCCAGATTTTACCAAGACCTCAATATATTTCAAAGATAACACATACCTTTGTGTTATTTGCCTGCCCCAAAGATCTGGTTCATAGCATAACATTTTAGGTATATGATCTAGGATTCTGTTTCTATCTGCCTGAGACACAGAAGCTGTGTAATCTATGTACCTTGGTGTTTGATTTAAACCTCTGGCATTATCTCAAACCAAATGAATATACTCACTGTATTCTCCTTTTCTTTCTGTTTTTTGCAAAAATATACACTAAGGCTTAAGTTTTCCTTGTTTATTTTAAAACAAATAACAAATATATATATTTTTCACATGAAATAGTGTTTTAGAGCTTACTATAACAAGAGCAGATTAAGAAATTGCTGTGGAAGGCCAAAATAGGCCTAATATGTGTCCGCTTGTCTAGACATGATCCTCCACTCTCCCTTTCCTCCTCTTCTGGAGTGGGGAGAAACACAGGAAAATAACAAAAGGCCTGGAGCCGTTGAGTACTCCTGTGGTAGAAAAAGGTGCATACATTTGTTTATGCATGGACCGTGCTTTCCCAAATATGGGTAAAGTAAACCCCTGGCTTCACCTAACGTGAATAGCTTTGCCAAAGTACCATTCTGATTGATTAATCTCTGTGGCCAAGTGGAGCCATCAGGACTCAGGCAACTGATAAATATGAGCGAAGTTGTAAACAACTTGCTCTGCCTCAGCTCACTTCACCATGCCATGTTGCCTTGCCATGCTGACATGTTTCAGACTAGCTTTGCTGTGTAACAAGCTTTGAGGCTTCAAGTTTTTCCTCCTGGAAACACTGTCATGCCGCAGTTTACCAGGGAGAGGCATTATGTGCCTTCACACATTAGGCAAGAATCATTGCAAAAAGCTGCCTGAAACTGGCCAGCGTAGTGTGAACTGAAGTGATAATCTGCTCCTAGCTGGAGAGTTCGCTTTTTGAGAGACCACACCACAGTCCGTGTGGCTTTACTGCCATCAGCAAGACATCATGTTTCCCTGCACACCTGTGAACCTCTGTGAGGAGTCTGGAGCCCTGGAAAGGACACGGTTCACCCAAGAAGGCACCAAGATCAGGTTAGAGACCATGCCAGCCCCAGCACCTTTCCAGAGTCCTGGCGGAACTCCAATGGCCACTGATAGCAGCTGCTGCAAATGTTTTGGGTACTGTCTGGGACTGTAATACAGCCCTGGGAATGCAGAGATACTAGTTTGTGAGTAAATATTATAAAAAAACCCACTTTTTATGGTAGTAGGTACAAGATAGGATTTTTTCAAAATTAATATTGTTTCTAAAGAATAAAAAGTTTACTTGCTAGTCCAATGTAATATAATAATGTATATTTTCACAACTTATTTTGAGTTTTGAGTGCCAGCCACAATTCTGATAATTTAAAGTCATAGTCAACAAAGCAAAATCTGCAAAAGCGATTGTGGCCCTTTGAGCTAGATTTCTAGCTCAGACATAGAAAAAATTACTGAAGAGGTGAACATTCTAGGGATAGGCTATATAACAGCAACAATGGATAAGTTAGTATAATTTCATTGGAGCATCAAGAGCTTTATGTCTGGAAGCACAGCTTGTTCTCCCCTTTTGCTGCTTCTTGCTGTGCCCACTGCTATCTTCCCCTGCCGCTCTTTTGGCTGCTGCTGCTGTTTCACTGCTCCTTGACCCTTTCCCCATCCTTCTTAAGTTTTTTTGTGTTTGTTCGGTTTCTGGTTTGTTGGGTTTTTTTGGTTTTGTTTTTTTTTTTCTGTAGTAGTTTATTCTCTTTATACTCTTATTTTTAGTTTAAACTATAAGAAAACACAATTTCATTTTTCTTGCCTTTCAAAAAAAACCCTGTGTTGTAGAGAGTTTATTCTACGGGGGTGGGAAGGAATCTGATCTAATCCACTACAGTGATGGAGGCAGTTAAAATTAAAGGCATATATAATCTGAGCTATTTCCAAAATATTCAGGAGTGTGAAATATATTGAATATCAAAATTTTATATATAAAAACCAAAATATACATATATATATATTTATGATTTTCCAAGTTGAGATGTGGGTTGGAAAATAGTAGATTTGTGCAAGTTGAGTCAATGTAACATAATACAGCATATTAGACAGTCTATAAAGCAAGGAGGAAAATAAGATATTATAAAGAATTTTTGTGATATGTATTTCCAGTGAATATTGTACAAAGGAAATTTTTTCTTAACTGGAAACAAAATTGTTTTTATTGTTTATTAATCACAGCCATGGAAAGGCTGTTGTTCAAAATGTCTAGTAGAGGGAAATTGAAACAAATACCTGACATCAGAGAGTACAACAACCTTTCTAAAACCATTTGCAGAATAAGTGTGGAAAATGAAAACACCACCAACAACAAAACCCACATACACAAACCCAAATAAAATTTAAAAAGAAAACAAATCAGGAAGTAAAACCTGAAGTCAAAAGTTCAAGGTATGGTTTTAAGTTCTGAGCTGTCTTTTAAAAAGGAGTAAGTTATGAAAGGAATTATGACGCAGCATTGATTTTTATCTATGCATAATCGTGTTCTCTAAAATATATAAAAATATTCAAATGTGGCTTGTATTTTTTCCTCTTGTAGCCAAACATAATTCTTTCAAGACAGCTGTTTGAATGAGGTCATCTGACAAAGTTGACAGCATGGTGAAAATGAGAATCACAATTTCATAAACAGCTATAACCACACTTCAGATAGAGAAAAAAATAGCAAACACTGACTTTGCTATTGAATAAAGAAAAAGAAAGGTTATTTTCTTTTATTTCAAGGTGGATATTGAACTCTTTTTAGCCAGAAAGTTCTATAAAATCATCATTTTCAAACTTTTTTTCATCAGCTTGGGCATCTAGCATTCAGATGATAATTAGAAAACAAAAGAATATTGTTGTGAGGGTGTTTATATATATGTAAATATGAATTCTGACAGGGAAAAAAGTACAGATACTTCTTTCTGGTATAGTTCATTACTTCTAAGTGGATGAGCAGTCTCTATAGTGGAAGAAGTGAGGCTGAGATTCATGCCACACATGATGTTGGTAGCTGTATCTAACCTAATTACACACAACCTTCCTTTATCCCAAATGAAGATTTGATTTTCGGATATGAAAAATATAGTCTTAATGTTAACATGTAAAACAAATCAGAGAAATTAAAATTTTAAAGTGCCCGTTTTTCTCTGTTTTCTTCTAGAGGAAACCTAGAAATAATTAGTTCAGAGACAGACAGCAAAACTGTGTTAGACACATCCCTAGGAGAGACACTTTAACTTTGTACTGGTTACAAGCTCTCATAGAAGTGTATGGCTGGGTTTAAACTTACTTTGATGCAATGAATTATGTATTTGATAAACAAATAAAGTACTTTGACCAGTTCAGCAATATGTTACATTGGCTAGTTCAGTAATATGCTATAGAAGTCTCATCTAAAAAATTCCACTTAGAAAATATTTGTTGGCACACAGAGATTAATGGAGATCTTATTACATTCTGTGTTATAATAGAATTCAGGGGAAAAAAAACCAACCAAACAAAAAGCTGGTAAGTTTCATGGGTTCAGATAGGACCATGGAAATCACGCTTCTCTACATTATTAAAGTCCATATCACACCTGTTTAAGAAATAGCTTTATTTGGTATGCACTGTCAAGCCCTTTGTGAGACTGTATGGTGAGTGTTAGGGATTTGTTGGTTTGGGATTTTTTAAACCAACTGCAACATCAGAAAAATTAAAATATAAAAAAAAAGTAGAGTTAATCACTGCTGAGGACTTCAGTTGGAAAGGGTGAAATAAGAATCGAAAAGTAATATGAAAAGATATGTAAAAAAATACTTCACAAGATATCTCAAAGTTGAATATAAGAATGTGGTGATTTGGGAGTTCTCCCCTCCTCGAGATTCACCAGACTACATAGCTTGATTTTACTTCCAGCCAGCTGAGATATTTACAGCACAGCACATGTTTACAAGCATACATATACAATATTTACTTATATTTGCAATTATATAAAAGTTAGAAGTAATACAGAAATTCAAAATCCCTCCTGAACAGCCAGACTGCCCAGGAGAGCTCCTGACCAATCCTCCTCCTTTTCACCCCACCCCTTATCTCAGAAATAATCAGATAAAGCTCTGTATAGCTCACGTGATTAATTTGCAGAGACCTGAAGTGAGATGTCAAAAGCCAACAAGGAATTAAATGCAAATGGTTAGATCGGGTTACATAGGTTTCATGCAGAAGAGTTAAGTCAAGATGCAGCCAGGCATACAGACAAAATAAGAAGTGAGAGCCTTTGTTGTTGTTATGGCTATATTAGCAGAACCAATGGATAATATGGACATTACTATTATTTTTCTTTTCACCGCTAATGATCTAATTTTTCTCATTAAAATATTCCAATTAACCTCAAACCAACACAATTTTGAATTTTATAAAAAAAGAAGAGAGATTAAAATAATAAGAATTTAGAGATCCTTAAATTACAGCATGGATTTAAACAAGTTAGTCAGTTGTGTAAAGTGTAACAATTACATCCATCTGTAATAAATGAAGTGTGCTGAGTCTGAAGTCCTTATATCAGACTACAATCTTGCAAGCCAGTGTGAAACTACAATGAAAAAATACTATTTTTAAGGACACAGAATTTTATTATATTTAAATTATAATTATGAAAGAGATATCCATTATGATAATACATCAATGATATCCAGAAGACAAGTGATCAAAACTAATTATTTAAATTATTTTAATTAACACTTTATATGTAAATTAGTTGCTATTGCGATACATTGCTCCACAATATGCATGTTTTAATCTATTTGCAGGATTTACCATATATTTAGGGATTATTTTAAAGTCTTTTTGACAGCTAAAGCACATAAGTATTTATTCGACCTATGTCTCTAGAGAAACCATGTTGAGGCCTTTCAGTACATAAAGAAGGTAGGTAAGAGAGAATTGACTGTGATAAAGGTAATGGTTTTAAACTGAAGGAGAGTAGGTTTAGCTTTAGATAGGATATAAGAAAAATGTGTTTATGGTAAGGGTGGTGGGACATATAAACAGGTTGCCCAGAGAGTTTGTGGATGCCCCATCCCTGGAAGCATTCCAGGCCAGGTTGGATGAAGCTTTAAGCAGCCTGATCCAGAGGAAGATGACCTTGGCCATGGCAAGAGGGTCAAACTAGACGATCTTTGAAGATCCTTTCCAACTCAAACCATTTTATGTTTCTATGATACTATAAAAATACGAACAGATATGTAGCTACTGTGTAATCTCTGTAATGGCACTGAGAACATTTTCCAGTAGAGAAGCTAATAACCTAAATGACCTATGTGTGGAATTACTGTCAAAATATTTTACCAGAAATAACTACTATTAGAGTTCAAGTCCATATTTAGAAAAACATTTTTTAAATGTCTAGAGTTTGGATTTTTTGGCTTGTTGTGGGTTTTTGGGTTGCTTTTTTTAGTAAACGTGGTTTTTTTCTATGTGTATACTTTCAGCTTTCAAATGTGGGAAGCTACTCTTCCTATATTTTAATGTACTATTTATTTTCTATATATATTTTAAATCTAGGCACAGTAAAACTGGTCATTCAGGAAACAAGACATTACCTACACAAAGGACATCTGCTGCAGATGGTTTGCCTTTAGCAACCATATGGCAAACATATTTTGGCAAAAAGGTATGTGACTTTTTATTTGCCAGCTACTGTGTAGTAGCCAGATAATTTTGAAGCAGACCTATAAATAATACATTTCTCAACCTCTTTCTCCTGTCTCTGTATTTATCTTTATTTTAAGCCTATTAGTATTTTCTATGAAAGAAATAAAATATGTGCAGCAAAAATAGAGAAGATGAAACTCATAAATTCTAAAGGGAAAAAAAAAGAGAAAACGTTTTAATTATTGAGGTTTTCTCTTACAAATTCTGCTTCTCCTCCTTCACAGAATTTGAAGTACTTAACAAAAATATCTTAAATGTAATGCAATATAATTTCATGTAAGCAAACAGGAAATGTTCCAACAAGGTCAAACCAGAATATTTTGTTTTGCAAGGTATATTTTATTGTAATAGGCTGCATGCATATAAATGGATGTGAAAATCCATTTTGAGATTTTTATTATTTTGTTTAATTTGGAAGGCTCTCCAATCTGTCCACCATGGGGATGCCTTCCCAGTAGACCTGGCCTTAAACACTCCCAGGGAGGAGGCATCCACAAATTCCCTGGGTGTCCTATTCCACCAGATTCCCACAATAATCATACTGAAGAGGTTCTTCCTAATATCCAGTCTAAACCTACTCCCTCTCAGCTTAAAACCATTCCCTCTTGTCATATTGTTAGACACCCATATGAAAAATTCATCTCCATCCTTTCTGTAGGATACTTTCAGGAATTATAAGGGAGCTGTAAGGTCCCCCCAGAGTCTTCTCTAGGCTGAACAACTACAGCTCCCTCAGCTGATCTTCACAGCAGGGGTGTTCCGATCCTTGGATCATATAATCATAGAAAGGTTAATGTTGGAAGGGATCTCAAAGATCATCTAGATATCCCTGTGGCAGGGACATCTCCTACTAGAACAAGTTGCTCAGGGCCTCATCCAAACTGGCCTTGAATACCTCCAGGCAGGGAGCAGCCACAACCTCCCTGGGCAACCTATTCCAGTGTCTTACCACCCTCACTGTAAAGAACTTCTTCATAATATCCAGTTTAAATATCCCCTCTTCTAGTTTAAACCCATTACCCTTCGTCTTGTCATTACAAGACCTTGTGAATACTCCCTCCCTAGCCTTCCTGTAGGCCCCTTTCAGATACTGGAAGGCTGCTGTAGGGTCTCCTCCAAGCTTTCTCTTCTCCAGGCTGAAGAGCTCCAACTCTCATAGCCTGTCCTCATAGCAGAGGTGCTCCAGCCTTCTGATCATCTTTGTGGCCCTCCTCTGGACTCTCTCCAGCAAATCCATGTCGTTCTTGTGCTGGGGGCTCCAGAAATGTGCACTGTAGTCCAGGTGGGGTCTGACGAGAGCAGAGTAAAGGGGCAGAATCACCTCCCTTGCCCTAATGGCCACGTTTCTCTTGATGCAGCCCAGGACACAGGTGGGGTCTGATGAGAGCAAAGGGGGAGAATCACCTCCCTTGCCCTGCTGGTAATGCCTCTCTTAATGCAGCCCAGGACACGGTTGGCTGTCTGAGCCGCGTGTGCACACTGCAGGCTCATGTTGAGCTTCTCATCCACCCAGACCCCCAGGTCCTTTTCCTCAGGGCTGCTCTCCAGCCGCTCACCACCCAGCCTGTATTTGTGCTTGGGATTGCAGTGACCCAGGTGCAGGACCTTACACTTGGCCTTGTTAAATTTCATGAGGTTAGCCTGGGCCCACCTCTCCAGCCTGTCCAGGTCCCTCTGGATGGCATCCGTTCCCTCCAGCAAGTTGACTGTGCCACACAGCTTGGTGTCATCTGCAAAATTGCTGAGGGTGCACTCGATTCCTCTGTCCATGTCGCTGAGAAAGATGTTAAACAGCACTGGTCTCAGCCCTGACCCCTGAGGGACGCCACTTGTCACTGGTCTCCAGGTGGACACTGTGCCCTTGATCACTACTCTCTGTGTAGAATCATCCAGCCAATTCCTTATCCAGTGAGTTGTCTACCCATCAAGTCCATGTTTTTCCACCTTGGTGACCAGGATGTCATGTGGGACAGAGTCAATATGCAAGTCAAGTTACAATGGTGGACTATTTAAATTGTCAACATCTCTTTTGTGTCTGATCTATTGTGTCTAATACAGTGGAACGCTATTAGGCCTATCAGATGTCCTGGCTTGCCCCACCTGTCTGCTGTTGGGGGAAGCAAGGGCAAGAGGAAAGCAAAGGCTTGTGCCATTATCTCCCATCCCAAACTGATTAACAGGTACTCACGGGTATTTAGGTACTTATTAGTGTCTTGCCCAAATAAGGGTAAGCAAGCCCTGGGGTTCACCTAATATGGTCAGCATTGCAAATGTCATTCTGATTGGTAAATCTCTGTGGCCAAAGGGGCCATTGCACTAGGGAAGTAATATAAATTGAGCCAAGTTGCAAGCAGTAGAGCTGCTCTATGCTGCTCTGTGCTGCCTCTGCCACCTCTGCCTCGCATTCTGCTCTACGGACTGCTTAGCTTGGACAACATAATCTGCTCTTCCTCCTGCTTCAGACCAGCTTAGCCCTGATGTTCTGGTCTTGAACGACCTCAAAACTTCAGTGTCTGAAGTTTCCCAGGAGAAGGCATTAAGTGCCTCACACCGTGGTAGAAAGTGCTACCAATACTGTGCTCTCTGCACATCTGCAAAAGATCCTGCCTGTACCTCTGCAAACCTCCATGTCAAGAGGAACCAGGATCATGTCAGAGATTGTCTGCCTCTTTCCCAGCACCCTGCTAGAGTCAGGGAAGGTCTGGGAGCTTCTCAACTGTTATCAAGACACCAAGCTCCAACACTGCCACAAAGGAGCCAGAGACTAGCTCTGAATTTTACTTCACTGCTGAGAACAAAACAGACTTTCCCTAGGGCTCCAAGCTGCCTATTTATAAGTGGGGCAAAGCCATTTGCGTCTAAACTTTTTCAATATTCTGATTTTCCTAAATTACTAAATTGCCTGTAAGTATCCTTTAGATGATTTTTCGCAACCAAATTAGGACCCAAATTTAACAAGTTTGTACACAGTTTGTGGGCGGGGCTTTTGGAAATAAAAATAACTGCCTATTTTATAATTCCTGTCTTGTTAATTGCCCACAACCAATTCACCTAAGGAAACTAAGCTTACGTGATCATTCTGTTTGTGGCTGAATGCACAAACAGATCTGTCTTGCCATTTCAGTTTCTTTTGAAGTCTCTGGCAAATTTCAATCAGAATGGATAGAAAGATCAAGATATAATACAGATCAAGATTATTAAGATGTCATCTTGATAACAGACATCAGGATAAGCTTTATGCTTCTGAAAACAGCTACCCAAATGAGAAGAAAAAAACTTAGATACACTGCCCTTATATAGTAAGATTTCAGTGAAGGTTTCAACCTAATCTGACACTGGAGAAACAAGTTTTCATCCAGATTTGTACTAGACACCAGTGAAAAGAATGACATAACTAAAAGCCATAGAAAACCAGACCTGGTAATTTTCAGTGTGCTTTTGAAAGTTGCTTCTATACAAATCACTTCTAAAACTGTATCTTTCAACATTTGCCTAAGATCATGTGGGTTTTTTTTCATGAAAGGTTTTAAAATAAAAATATATTATTCATGCTCAGATTTTCCCTTTGTGTAACTACAAGTGTGTACCTTCTAATTTTACTCTCCTTATTCTGGAATATATCTCATACTTTTACAAAGCCTGAGAAAACATCTTATGAAATATAGTTGCTCAGAAGTACTTGATTAGCAAATTGTATCAAAAGCAGAAATTTCAATGCAGTTTAGTAGGAAATAGTAATTAGATTACCAAGAGTGGGATTCATGTCACTTCACATGTCAAGAGTGTGGTTTACTTCTGAATCATAGCATCTTTGTGCTGATATAAGAAAAGGGCCACAAAGTTCTCTTTAACATCTTCATCAGGAATATGGACAGAAGAATCGAGTGCACCCTCAGCAATTTTGCGGATGACACCAAGCTCTGTGGCACAGTCCACGTGCTAGAGGGCAGGGATACCATGCAGAGGGACCTGGACAGGCTGGAGAGGTGGGCCCAAGCCAACCTCATAAAATTCAACAAGGCCAAGTGTAAGGTCCTGCACCTGGGTCACTGCAATCCCAAGCACAAATACAGGCTGGGTGGTGAGCGGCTGGAGAGCAGCTCTGAGGAAAAGGACCTGGGGATCTGGGTGGATGAGAAGCTCAACATGAGCCAAGAGTGTGCACATGCGGCCCAGACAGCCAACAATGTCCTGGGCTGCATTAAGAGAGGCATTACCAGCAGGGCAAGGGAGGTGATTCTCCCCCTTTGCTCTCATCAGACCCCACCTGGAGTACTGTGTGCAGTTCTGGAGCCCCCAGCATAGGAAGGACATGGAACTGCTGGAGGGAGTCCAGAGGAGGGCCACAAAGATGATCAGAGGGCTGGAGCACCTCTGCAATGAGGACAGGCTGAGAGTTGGGGCTTTTCAGCCAGGAGAAGAGAAGGCTTCGAGGAGACCTTATAATAACCTTCCAGTATCTGAAGGGGGCCTACAGGAAGGCTAGGGAGGGA
>VWZI01008907.1:27834-43430 GCA_013396835.1 Psilopogon haemacephalus | reverse complement strand
TATATATCTGTAAATATCTCTTATACATTGTAAATATCTGCTTGTATACTGAGCATTGCTGGAAATCTAAAGCATCATTTACCAACTTCCTGCTGTTCTGAGTCCTAGCCTGGGTTATATCAAAGGGGGGGGCAGGTAACTGCTAAACCACCACAGACACTTGTGGAGTCTTAGCCTATGTACTCAGGATGCGCTGTGGCAAAGATACAAAGTCTCCAGGTAGAGAAGGAGGGGAGAGTTGCCTCTCTTCTAGAATCATAGAAACATAGAATCAGTCAGGGTTCGAAGGGACCACAAGGATCATCTACTTTCAATCCCCCTGCCATGGGCAGGGACACCCTACCCTAGATCAGGCTGACCACAGCCTCATCCAGCCTGGCTGCAAACACCTCCAGAGATGTGGCCCCAACCACCTCCCTGGGCAACCCATTCCAGGCTCTCACCACTCTCATGCTGAACAACTTCCTCCTCACATCCAATCTCAATCTCCCCACCTCCAGCTTTGCTCCATTCCCCTTAGTCCTGTCACTCCATGAGAGCATCAATAGTCCCTCCCCAGATTTTTGATACAAGCTGCAAACACGAGGCTGCAGTGAAAGAGAAATGAAATGGACTTCTGGTCCCAGTCACAGGAAAGGAGGAGAATGGTTTTTAAATCACTCCTGTTAAATACACTATTTTGAAAATGAAACTGGCCAATAGGCATTGGCATCCATCATTTTGCCCAATGACTTCAAAGCTCCGTGCCTATGTGCCCACCTGGGCACGTGGATGTGAGGAGGAAGTTCTTCACCATGAGAGTGGTGAGAGCCTGGAATGGGTTGCCCAGGGGAGTGGTTGGGGCCACATCCCTGGAGGTGTTTGCAGCCAGGCTGGATGAGGCTGTGGGCAGCCTGATCTAGGGTAGGGTGTCCCTGGGCATGGCAGGGGGGTTGGAGCTAGCTTATCCTTGTGGTCCCTTCCAACCCTGACTGATTCTATGATTCTAGGTTGAGGGGTAGCACGAGATACCTGACTTGGTGGTGCTAATTGCTTAGCTCTCAGGGCTTTGCTGGGACCAAACTCTTTATTGTTTTGCTCAATGCATCAAAATCCTGGACCTGCGACGGGAGGAGGAGAGCAAGGATTGAACCAGCCTGGCAAGATCTATGCCCTACCAGGACATAGTCCTCCAGTCTCATCAGCCACACCAGCATCTGTAAGTCTGCAAGGACTAAAGCAAATACCAGCTTTTCGGCACCCCTCAGGCTCTGCCTTTGGCCCTCCCTCCCAACTCTCACCATTCACCAGGTGCTGCATGTTCACCTGCATGTTCTCAGGTGTTCTTCACAGTGAGGGTGGTGAGACACTGGAACAGGTTGCACAGGGAGGTTGTGGCTCTTCCCTGGCTGGAGGTGTTCAAGGCCAGGTTGGATGAGGCCTTGAGTGACCTGTTCTAGTGGGAGGTGTCCCTGCCTATGGCACAGGAAGGTTGGAACTGGCTGATCTTTGAGGTCCCTTCTGACCTAAATCATTCTATGAGTCTAGAAATATCCTGAATCACAGCAGTGGGAGGCTGTGACCCTAGAGGGTGGCCTCAATATCTGGATTTAGTTTAGTCAAGGACTTGTCAGTGTGAAGCTAATGATTGGACTCAATGATCCTGAAGGTCTTTTTCCTATCTAAGAAATTCTGCAATTCTGAGACCTTGAGCGACCTGATCTAGTGGGAGGTGTCCCTGCCTATGGCACAGGGGGGTTGAAACTGGCTGATCTTTGAGGTCCCTTCCAACCTAAACCATTCTATGATTCTATGACCTGTTCTAGTGGAAGGTGTCCCTGCCTATGGCACAGGGGGGTTGGAACTGGCTGAGCTTTGAGGTCCCTTTCAACCTAAACCATTCTATGATTCTATGTCTCCACCACACTGACTTTTGCCCAGCACATGAATGATGAGTTGAAATGCAAGTTGCCTTCCACTGCAGCTCTACTGCCCATTTCCCCCAGCTGCCTTAATTCTCACCAGGTTGCCTATTAAAGCAACAGGGATGCTTAATGTGGGGCTTGGTGATCCTTTGAGGGGTCGAGCTGCTTGACATGAGCGCTCCTCCCTGTGGAGGCAGCACTTTGAGCTGGTTGCTGCCTCTGCCCACTGTGCTGCCATTGAATGGTCTTTTATTTACAGGCAAGACACAAAGCTGAAGGCTCAGGATGAGATCTGCCAGCTCCAGAGACAGAAATAATCTCTGTGATTGACCTAAATGTCCAAGGCAACCGCAGACGCCTCGAACACAGGGCAGGAGTGGAGCCCTTGGCAAATAAATGGAAGGAAATTTATACTCGAGGCTGCCAGAGAAGACCTTGGGAAATAAAAGCCCTCAGCCTTTCAGCAGCTATCACTGCAGGGGGACGACCAGATTGAGTCCCTTTGTTATGCCAGGCTGCCTCAGCACAGCAGAGGGACCAAAGCCTGCAACACCACCATTTGCAGACACCAGCAGAGGTCCCAAACTGGCCTTTTCATTCTTTGATTTTACATGGCACAGTGGATGCTCAGAAATCAAGGGCACAATGTCCACCTGCAGACCAGTGCCAAGTGGCATCCCTCAGGGGTCAGTGCTGGCACCACTGCTCTTTAACATCTTTGTCAGTGACATGGGCAGAGGAATCAGTGCAGCCTCAGCAAGTGTGCAGCTGGCACCAAGCTGTGTGCCACAGTCGACTTGCTAGAGGGCAGGGATCCATCCAGAGGGCCCAGGCCAACCTCATGACATTCAACAAGGCCAAGTGTAAGGTCCTGCACCTGGGTGGGCACAATCCCAAGCACAACTCCAGGCTGGGTGGAGAATGGCTGAGAGCAGCCCTGAGGAACAGGACCTGGGGGTCTGGGGTGATGAAAAGCTCAAGATGAGGCTGCAATGTGAGTGCAGCCCAGACAGCAACTGTGTGCTGGGCTGCAGCAAGAGCAGCTGTGGGCAGCAGGACAAGGGAGGAGATTCTGCCCCTTTACTCTGCTCTCCTCACACCCCACCTGGAGTACTGTGTGCAGTTCTGGAGCCCCCAACACAAGAAGGACATGGAACTGTTGGAGCCAGTCCAAAGGAGTCCACAAAGATGCTGAGAGGGCTGCAGCAGCTCTGCTATGAGGACAGGTTGAGAGAATTGGGGCTCTGCAGCTTGGAGAAGGCTTGGAGGAGACCTTAGAGTAGCCTTCCAATATCTGAAGGAGGCCTCCAGAAAGGCTGGGGAGGGACTATTCACAAGGTCTTGTAATGACAGGACGAGAAGTAATGGGTTTAAACTGGCAGAGGGGAGATTGAAACAGGATGTTAGGAGGAAGTTCTTTCGAGTGAGGGTGGTGAGACACTGGCCCAGGTTGCCCAGGGTGGTTGTGGATGCTCCCTCTGTGGAGGTGTTGAAGGCCAGGTTGGATGAGGCCTTGAGTGACCTGTTCTAGCTGGAGGTGTCCCTGCCTATGGCAGTGTGTTGGAACTGGATGAGCTTTGAGGTCCCTTCCGAACTAAATCGTTCTAGGATTCTATGAGTCTAGAAACATCCTGAATCACAGCAGTGGGAGGCTGTGACCCTAGAGGGTGGCCTCGATATCTGGCCACAGCACAGTGGGGAGCTGCCATCAGCCAGGTGAGTCCTACACCCAGCAAACAGCCTCTGCTATTTGCCCCTGCATTAGGAACAATGCCCCAAAACCCTCGTACCACAGGGTGCCAACCAAATGCTGCTGAAGGAAACTTCCAAGCTGTCTGGTGATGCTGACAGCTGGAGGGTAGGGAGGCCATCCTGAGAGACCTGGACAGGCTGCAGAGGTGGTCCCAGGCCAACCTCAGGAGGTTCAACAAGGCCAAGTGTAAGGTCCTGCGTCTGGGTCAAGGCAATCCCAAGCATCAATACAGGCTGGGCAGTGACTGGCTGGAGAGCAGCCCTGAGCAGAGGGACTTGGGGGTGCTGGTGGATGAGAAGCTCAACATGAGGCAGCAGTGTGCACTTGCAGCCCAGAAAGCCAAGCAGAGCCTGGGCTGCAGCAAGAGCAGTGTGGGGAGCAGAGCAAGGGAAGGGATCCTCCCCCTCTACTCCTCACTGATGAGACCTCACCTGGAGTACTGTGTCCAGTGTTGGAGCTCCTAGTATAGGAGGGAAGGTGTCCAGAGAAGGGCCATGAGGATGATCAGGGAGCTGCAGCACCTCTCCTATGAGGAGAGATTGAGTTAAGGCTGTTTAGTCTGGAGAGGAGAAGGGGAGAAGGCTTCCAGGTGACCTTATTGTGGCCTTCTGGTATCTGAAGAGGGCCTACAGAAAAGCTGGGGAGGGACTTGTTAGGTTGTCAGGTAGTGCTAGGACTAGGGGGAATGGAGCAAAGCCAGAAATGGGTAGATTCAGCCTGAATATTAGGAAGGAGTTGTTCAGCATGAGAGTGGTGAGAGCCTGGAAGGAGTTGCCCAGGGAGGTGGTTGAAGCCACATCGCTGGAGGCTGGAGGAGGCTCTAGAGAGCCTGCTCTAGTGTGAGCTATCCCTGGGCATGGCAGGGGGGTTGGAACTCGATGATCCTTGTGTTCCCTTCCAACCCTGACTGATTCTTTGATTCTGTGATGAGAAGGAAGGCTGCATTCACTGTCTGCACTTCCAGATGAAGCTGGTAGGTGTCACCAGCAAGAAACAAAATCGGGGGAAGGATTTGCCTGCTCGGTTCGCATCTCTGTATGGAGCCTTCACTGCTGGGTTGGGGTGTGCATGCTCGGTGTAACACAGTGCTGGGGGTAAATCTAGGAGTTGCACAAGCCACGTTAGGCTCATGGTTTAGAGACCTCTCATCTGCAGTCCCCTGCTGAAGTTACTGTCCACAAAGCAGTATTTGTCTGGTACTGAAGTATGAAGCCCAGATAAAGCAAAGGACAGAGCAGAAGGTGGCAATGGGCTCTGAGCACCATTGCCAGGGTCAGCAGAGGCTACAACTGCCCTGAAAGCTCGTCAGCAAATTGTGAGCAGCTGCAGAGAAGAGCAGCTGGGACAGAGACACTGGCTGCAGTTGGATGGAGGCGTTGTGACCCCCACATCAACTTGAAACCTGCTGAGTGCTTGCTCTGGGCCAGGCAAAGACATCATCCCTGTGGGGCTGATGCCAGGAAGGGCATCAGGGGCTGGGAGAGAAGGTGTTTACAGGTGTTCACAGCATGTCAGGGGTTGGAAGGGACCTTAAGAAATCGTCGAGTCAAACCCCCCTGAAGGACCAGACAAACTGGCTCAGGTTACACAGGAACACATCCAGACAGGCCTTGAAAGTCTCCAAAGGAGACTCCACTGCCTTTCTGGGGAGCCTTTACTCTAAGGGTCCAAGTACTCTGTAAACCTTCCAGTAAAGAAGTTCTCCTTTGTGTTGAGCTGGAACCTCCTGTGCTGCAGCTTCCATCCATTGCTCCTTGTCCTATCCCTGGGACCAAGTGAGCAGAGCCTGTCCCCCACCTCCTGACACCCAGCACTCAGTTATTTATAAACATTTATTAGAGACCCTCTTAGTCTTCTCTTCTCCAGATTAAAAAGCCCCAGGTCCCTCAGCCCCTCCTCATCAGGCAGTGCTCCAGTCCCCTCATCATCCTTGTAGCCCTCCGCTGGACCCTCTCCAGCAGATCCCTGTCCCTCTTCAACTGGGGAGCCCAAAACTGAACATAATATTCAAAATTAGGTCTCACCAGGGCAAGGTAGAGGCAAAGGAGAACCTCCCTTCATCTGCTGGATAAACTTCTTCGTACACCCCAGGAACCCATTGGCCTTCCTGGCCACAAGGTCACATCGCTGTGACGTACGGAAAAGGACTCTATAACTAGAAAGTTTTAAAGCAGGTATGTTTATTGCTCAAGATGCACGGGGGGATCCTTCCTCCAAAGCGTGCATGCCCAAGGGAGCAAGCCATCTGGATTTATACACTGAAGCCATGCATATTCACAACGCCTATGCCTTCTTATCACTGAAACCTGCCTGCTCTTGCTTCATATCTGTGCCTGCATAGTGCTCCTCAGGAATCATGGGCAGAGGTCCCCAAAATGTGGGAGGTGGTCTTCGGGAAGAAGGCCATAGTCTTCATCATGATGTCCTTCTCACCTTCTGCCTGGAATTTTGGTAATCGTACAGCTTGCAACATCCTTATCAACCTAAGCCTTTGTGTATCCTTGGTGGACATCTACCCTCCCTCACTGGTGCCAGTCACTGTTTCTTCCACTGTTTCTTCTCCTAGACGACACTACAATCCTTGCTCTGTTTTTTAAGATAACCTTGGAGTGCTTTTGTGCTGTTCCTTGCAAGAGTACAGCGTATCCTGTTAGTTATCTATCTCTATGCTTTTGTAGTCATCTATTCTGTTTCTGTGTTCTCAGTGTAGGCATACAACTAATCATAATATTCTATTCTTTCATATCTTTCATATCTTTCATATCCCTATATCAGCTGTGCTGTGGATGTTGTCCACCATCGCTCCCAGGTCCCTCTCCACAGGGCTGCTCTCCAGCACATCACTTCCCAACCTGTGCTGATGGCAGTTGGCTCTCTCCCAGGAACAGGCTTGGATCAAGCCACAGGAGCCGGTCTGCAAGGAAGCTCTAAGATGCAGCGACTCCAGCAACGGTCACGCTTGCCCCTACAAGCAGCCCGCACGGTTGTGTCTCCTCCAAGCTGCAGCAGGCAGGGGGCTGCGGTCTGAGGTGCGGGCAGCAGAGGGCGCTCGCTGCTCTGCTATGGACACAGCCCTACCGCGGATGGGATTTGGTGCCCAGAGCCTGTCGGTGCTTTAGAATGAGAGTAAGCCAGGCTGGATGAGACCTCCAACATCATCCACTCCAACCTAGCACCCAGCCCTAGCCAATGGCACTAAGTGCCCCATCCAGGCTCTTCTTGAACGCCTCCAAGGATGACGACTCCACCACCTCCCTGGGCAGCCCATTCCAATGCCAATCATTCTCTCTGGGAAGAACTTCTTCCTAACATCCAGCCTATACCTCACCTGGCACAGCTTGAGACTGTGTCCCCTCCTTCTGTTGCTGGTTGTATGGGAGAAGAGACCAACCCCACCTGGCTACAACCTCCCTTTAGGTAGTTGTAGACAGCAATGAGGTCACCTCTGAGCCTCTTTCTCTCCAAGCTAGACACCCCCAGCTCCCTCAGCCTCTCCTCACAGGGCTGTGCTCCAGGCTTCTCACCAGCTTCATCGCCCTTCTCTGGACACATTCCAGTACCTCAACGTCTCTCTTGAATTGAGTGGCCCAGAACTGGACACAGTCCTCAAAATGTGGCCTGACCAGTGCCAAGTACAGTGGAAGGATAACCTCCCTTGCCCTGCTGGCTCACCTGTCTGTGGGATGGAGCTCACCCATGGGTGGAGCAAAAGTGCAACACCTGCCACATCTTGGCAGTTTGGGTAAGTGCCAAACTTTTTCATCCTTCATAGCTGTTTCTTGTGGTGTGGTTGTGCAGCCTACAAACAGAATGTGTCAGGGAGAGTCCTTGTCCCAGAGACCTAACACCTAAGGAGATTCGACTACCAAATTACTTGGCCCACATCACACAATCAAGAAAATGAATAAGAAAAAAAAGCTTTGGGTTGGAAAGGGCCTTTAAAGGTGATGTAGTCCAAGCCCCCAGCAGTGACTTGGGACATCTTCAACTAGATCAGATTGCTCAGAGCCACATTCAACCTGACCTCTAATATTCCCAGGAAAGTGGCATCTGCCACCAGCCTGGGTAACCTGTGCCTGTGTTTCACCAACCTCATTGTAAAAAAACAAACAAAAGGCAACATCAACAACAACAACAAAAATTTCCTTATATCTAGTTTAGATCTGCTCTCTTTTAGTGACAACCTTGAGCTCTGCAGGTTAAAAGCTGAGCTCTAAAAGACCCCACGGAGATGTCCCATGGTTTATCCCTATGTCAGGCAACAATGATGTCTACGAATGCTATCTTTAGGATTTGTAACCAAAAGAGAGGTGACACAGGACTGTTGTAGCTATTGCCAAGTGGTGCTTACACAGGGTCAAGGTTATTGTGCTTTCTGGCCTGTCCCACCAGAGAGTGGGTTGGTGGTGCACACAAAGCTGAGATCACAGGATCCTAGGATGTCAGGAGTTGGAAGGGACCCCAATAGATCATCAAGTCCAACCCCCCTGCCACAGCAGGACCAGACAATCTAGCTCAGGTCACACAGGAATGCATCCACACAGGCCTTGAAAATCTCCAGAGAAGGAGACTCCACAGCCTTCCAGTGCTCTGTCGTCCTTACAGTAAGAGGTTCCCCCTTGTGTTGAGCTGGAACCTCCTGTGCTGCAGCTTCCATCCATTGCTCCTTGTCCTATCCCAGAGAGCAAGTGAGCAGAGCCTGTCCCCCCTCCTGGCCTCCAGTCCTCAGATATTTGTAAACATTGATTAAATCCCCTCTCAGTCTTCTCTTCTCCATAATAAAAAGCCCCAGGTCTCTCAGCCTCTCCTCATCAGGCAGTGCTCCAGTCCCCTCATCATCCTTGTAGCCCTCTGCAGGACCCTCTCCAGCAGATCCCTGTCCCTCTTCAACTGGGGAGCCCAAAACTGAACATAGTACTCAAGATGAGGTCTCACCAGGGCAAAGTAGAGGCAAAGGAGAACCTCCTTTGATCTGCTGGATAAACTCTTCTTAATACACCCCAGGATCCCATTGGCCCTCCTGGCCACAAGGGCACATTGCTATGCCAGGGATGTTCTCCACCAGCACTCCCAGGTCCCTCTCCACAGGGCTGCTCTCCAGCAGGTCACTTCCCAACCTGTCCTGCTGCGGTTTATTATTCCTCCCCAGGTGCAGGACTCTGCACTTGTCCTTGTTGAACCTCATTTTGTTCCTCTGTGCCCTGGGCACAGTCAGGAGAGCCAACCCTAACTAAAGAGATATCCCAAACTGCACGAGGCTGTGCTCATCCATAAAAGCAGGGAGAAGGAGGAGGAAAGTGAGGATGTTAGGATTTATGGTGTTGTTGGTCTTCCCAAGTCGTTGTTAGGAGAGCTAGAGCCCTGCTTTCCTCCTCCTCTCTGCCATGGAGAACAGAGAATAAATTCCTTGTTTTGCTTTGCTTGTCTGTATGCAGCCTTTGCTTTGCATATTAAACTGTCTTTGTCTCAATCCATGGCATTTGTCACTGTTACCCTTCTGACTGGGGCCAGGAGGATGTTCAGAGAGCTGTAGCACCTCTCCTATGAGGACAGACTGAAAGAGTTGGGGCTGTTCAGTTTGGAGAAGAGGAGGCTCCCAGGTGACCTTCTTGTGGCCTTCCAGTAGCTGCAGGGGACCTACAAAAAAGCTGGGAAGGGACCTTTTAGGCTATCAGGTAGTGACAGGACTAAAGGGAATGGAGCAAAGCTGGAGGTGAGGAGATTCAAATTGAATGTGAGGAGGAAGTTGCTGAGCATGGGAGCGGTGAGAGCCTGGAATGGGTTGCCCAGGGAGGTGGTTGGGGCTGGATCCCTGGAGGTGTTTGCAGCCAGGCTGGCAGAGGCTGTGGGCAGCCTGATCTAGGGTAGAGTGTCCCTGGGCATGGCAGGGGGGTTGGAACTTGATGATCCTTGTGGTCTGTTCCAACTCTGACTGATTCTATGATTCTCTCCCCCTGTGTCACCGGTGGGGACAGAGGAGGCAGCTGCATGAGGCTGAGCTGATGGTTGGGGTAAGCTCACAGCATTATCTCACCTACTTTGTCAAAACCAGCCTCAATTCCCACTGTTTATCAGTGTTCCCAAGCCCATATTCAAGTTTCTCCCTTTCCCTGCCCACACACGAACACCCACACCCAGGATTTCAGGCCAAGGACTCCCAGCTGTCCTTCTCCAAGCTCAGGATGGTTTCAGAGCAGTCCCTGGAAGACGCAGTAGATGGCACTCCAGATGGCCTTAAAACTCCCAACTCCTGAAGTTAGACTAAAATTAAAACGCTGGAAAAGTTCAGGGAGAGCTTTAAGCTTCTTAATTTAAATACAGATGCCGAACGTCTGGAAGAAATTCCTGACACTTGAAGCCTCTTTTCCCACCTCCTTCAACAAGAGAGGTCTCTTCCCCGAGTTATCAGCACAGTTTGAATGTGGGGTTCCTTGAAGCCAAACAGAGAGGTTTGAGGGGAGGCAGGTGGGGAAAAGGGCAAGGCTGATTTTATTATCATTAGCAATAGCAAAACCTTCCTCTTGAAAAGGGTTTTGAGAGAAAGAGAGCACAGTATAAAGCACAGACTCCCCAAAAAAAGGTACAGGCTAAAGCTGGGTGGAGAAGTGGGTGGATGTGGGTGCTTCTCTGGTGGTTTTCAGCTGTGGCTTGCCTCTGGGGAAGTGCCACATCCCTGACCCATTTTCTTTATAGCAGCAGGTTGGAGTCCTCTGGACTTTATTAGCACTACACAGACCCCAAGGCTGCTGCTCTGTCCAAGTGGTCCCATCCTGGAGATGCAATAGGAAGCACTGGTAGAGGTTTGCCCCAAAAAACCCAGAAACAGCAAGACCTTGAGTCACTGGAGTCAAAACAGCAAGACCTTGAGTCACTGGAGTCAGTGTGGTAGATGGTGGCTCCTACAAGAACCTGTTCCTATGTCAAGTGTCTCCTTTTACTTAGTTTTTACTCTGCCTCCCTTCCTTCCCCCCTGCCCCCAATGAAGTGCATTGACCTTCATGTGTTTCAAATAATGTAGGTTAAAAAAAAAAAAAAAGTGTGCCCTACATTTCTGGAGGATGAGATTTAAAGCTGCTTGTAGCTACTCTTCCCAAAGTGACAGTGGAGGATTAGTTTATTAAAGCAAATCATCTCTTTTAAAATAAAACAAACGGTGACATCTAACTTAGGGACTTTAAGCATAGAATCATAGAATCATAGAATCAGTCAGGGTTGGAAGGGACCACAATCCTATTGAACTCTTCAGCCCCAGGGGTAAAAATGCTATTACCTTGATAGGATATTGCAGGGTGACAGGATTACAGGATGCCAGGGGTTGGAAGGGACCCAAAGAGGTCATCGAGTCCAATGCCCTTCCAAAGCATAGAATCATAGAATCATAGAATCATAGAATCATAGAATCAGTCAGGGTTGGAAGGGATCACAATCTTATTGAACTCTTCAGCCTCAGGGGTAAAAATATTATTATCTCTATAGGACATGGAACTGTTGGAGAGAGTTCAGAGAGATCAGAGGGCTGGAGCACGTCTGCTATGAGGACAGGCTGAGAGAGTTGGGGCTTTTCAGCCTGGAGAAGAGAAGGCTTTGGGGAGACCTTATAGCAGCCTACCAGTATCTGAGGGGGGCCTACAGGAGGGCTGGGGAGGGACTGTTCACAAGGTCTTGTAATGACAGGACGAGGGGGAATGGGTTCAAATTGGCGGAGGGGAGATTTGAACGGGATGTTAAGAAGAAATCCTTCACAGTGAGGGTGGTGAGGCACTGGAACAGGTTGCCCAGGGAGGTTGTGTCTGCTCCCTCCCTGGATGTGTTCAAGGCCAGGCTGGATGAGGTCTTGAGTGACCTGATCTAGTGGGAGGTGTCCCTGCCTATGGTGGGGGGTTGGAACTGGATGATCTTTGAGGTCTCTTCCAACCTAGACCATTCTATGATTCTATGATTCTATGATATTGCAGGGTGACAGGATTAGAGGATGCCAGGGGTTGGAAGGGACCCAAAGAGGTCATCGAGTCCAATGCCCTTCCAAATCATAGAATCATAGAATCATAGAATCATAGAATCAGTCAGGGTTGGAAGGGATCACAATCTTATTGAACTCTTCAGCCTCAGGGGTAAAAATATTATTATCTCTATAGGATATTGCAGGGTGACAGGATCACAGGATGCCAGGGGTTGGAAGGAACCCAAAGAGGTCATTGACTCCAACACCCTTCCAGAGCGTAGAATCATAGACTCATAGAATCAGTCAGGGTTGGAAGGGATCACAGGGATCATCTAGTTCCAAACCCCCTGCCATGGGTAGAGACACCCTACCCTAGATCAGGCTGGCCAAAGCCTCATCCAGCCTGGCTGCAAACACCTCCAAGGATGGGGCTTCCACCAGTTCCCTGGGCAACCTATTCCAGGCTCTCACCACTCTCATGTTGAATAACTTTCTCCTCACCTCCAGTCTGAATCTCCCCACTTCTGGCTTTGCTCCATTCCCCCTAGTCCTGTCACTACCTGATAGCTTAAAAAGTCCCTCCCCAGCCCTTTTGTAGGCCCCCTTGTGGTCCCTTCCATCCCTCATTGATTCTATGATTCTAACCTGGCACATTGTGAGATACAGAGAGGAAAAAAAATCTCCATCTCTGCACATCCATCTGGAACTGGGGCTCCTGAGTTACCAGGAGAACACACCAGCAACCTTGCTGTGAAGACTGTGTACAGCCTCTAGTCCTGCACATGCCTTAGCATGTCAAAGGTGGGCTGGGTTATAAATGTCTGTTCTTCACAACACCTCTCTGTGCATGTCAGTGGCAAAGGCAATAACAGGACATTTTATACTCTGCAGGTTGCATCCTACCTCAGTGACCCAGGTGTGAGAAACCTGATATTAAGTAAGCTGGGGGGAACTTGTGTTTCTCTCTCATAATGGGATTCTGGCTGTCATTAATCCTTTACTGAGCTGTGTGTTACCAGAAGAAGGCATGTGAGTAATCAGCAAGACTGATGTGCTGGTTTTGGGATGAACTCTGTTCGGCTGCCATGGCGTGGAAGGCCCTGCTGGGCTAATTCACCCTGCAAAGCCAGAGCAAGGAGTCCCAGAGGGACTACATAGGGCAGGCAATGTCTGCTCCTATCCCTTGACTGTCCACCTGCAGACCAGTGCCAAGTGGCATCCCTCAGTGGTCAGTGCTGGCACCAGTGCTGGTTAACATCTTTATCAGCAACATGGACAGAGGAATCAGTGCAGCCTCAGCAAGTGTGCAGATGGCACCAAGCTGTGTGCCCTTGCTAGAGGGCAGGAATCCATACAGAGGGACCTGGACAGGCTGCAGAGGTGTGCCCAGGCCAATGTCATGACATTCAGCAAGGCCAAGTGTAAGGTCCTGCACCTGGGTGGGTGCAATCCCAAGCACAACTCCAGGCTGGGTGAGGAATGGCTGAGAGCAATCCTGCGGAAAAGGACCTGGGGGTATGGGGTGATGAAAAGCTCAACATGAGCCAACAGTGTGAGTGCAGCCCAGACAGCAACTGTGTGCTGGGCTGCAGCAAGAGCAGCTGTGGGCAGCAGGACAAGGGAGGGGATTCTGCCCCTTTGCTCTGCTCTCCTCAGACCCCACCTGCAGTACTGTGTGCAGTTCTGGAGCCCCCAGCACAAGAAGGACATGGAACTGTTGGAGAGAGTCCAGAGGTGGCCACAAAGATGCTGAGAGGGCTGCAGCAGCTCTGCTATGAGGACAGGCTGTGAGAGTTTGGGTTCTGCAGCCTGGAGAAGAGAAGGCTTCCAGGAGACCTTGCAGTAGCCTTCCAGTATCTGAAGGGGGTCTACAGGAAGGCTGGGGAGGGACTATTCACAAGGTCTTGTAATGACAGGATGAGGGGGAATGGGTTTGAACTGGCAGAGGGGAGATTTGAATGGGATGTCAGGAGGAAGTTCTTCACAGTGAGGTTGCCCAGGGAGGTTGTGGCTGCTCCCTGCCTGGAGGTGTTCAAGGCCAGGCTGGATGAAACCTTGAGCAACTTGTTCTAGGGGGAGTTGTCCCTGCCTATGCTGGGGGGCTGGAACTGGATGATCTTTGAAGTCCTTTCCAACCTAAATTATTCTATGATTCTATGAGTGTGGGATGAGGTATGGGCAGTTCATGTAGCTGGTGCAAGGATACTGTGCTGCAACAGGGGCTCAGAGCTCTTCAGTGGCACTATTTGGAAGTGATCCACCCTGTGATTAATTTCTGATATGTGTTTTTTAAGAAAATTAAGAATCCTCAGAAGTAAGAAGTTGTGGCTGTTTAGAGCTAGATTTCTAGGATCAGACATTAAAAAAAAAAGTTTGGAACAGAGAAACTCGGAAGTAGAAACTCTGAGCGGAGAGGTGAACATTCTAGGGATAGGTCATATAAAGGTAACGATGAGTGAGTTCATATAATTTCATTGGAGCACCAAGAGCTTTATGTCTGGGAGCACAGCTTGTACCTTCCCCTGGCTGCCTCTGCTGCGCCTGCTGCTGCCTTCCCTTGATGCTGTTTTGGCTGCTGCTGCTTTGCTGCTTCACTGCCTCTTGGACTTCTTCCCCACCTTCCTTAAGGTTAGTAGTAGTTTACTCTTCTTATGCTCTTACATTTAATTCAAAATGTACAAAAATGCAACTTCATCTTTTTCTCCAGCTTTCCAGTAGTGAATTTATTTACTGGGGGAGGGATCTGCTCTAACCCAGCACAGAGGTGAATATTATTGGGTGTTTTCCCCACTCTGGGCCAGGTGTGGTCAAGAGTAGGAGAGCTAGGCACTGTGTAGAGAGTCAATGGGAGCATGCTCCTTGCTGATTCCAGCTGTTCTCCACTCTCCCAGGAGCCTAGCAAACCAGAGTGCACCCAAATGAGCTGGCAAGAAACCACCACCTCTCTTTGGGTGTCTGTAGCACACCTCATGCCTTTGGCCTTCCCCTGCAGCAGTCAGAGACTCATAGAATCATAGAATCAGTTAGGGTTGGAAGGGACCACAAGGATCATCTAGTTCCAAACCCCTTGCCATGGCCAGGGACACCCTACCCTAGATCAGGCTGGCCAAAGCCATGTCCCCATGGCATTTCTCTCATAGCCTTGCAGTAGAATTTGGTTGCCTATAACCTCAAAGCTATCCTAGATCAGATCAGACATTTCTGGAGGTGCTCCCCAAAATGCAACCTGAGCGAGGAGTGAAGGAGCAGCCTAGAGAATTAAAGTATCTTCTCTGTCTTGCTTCTTGAAGGACTTTACCCAGGACAAATTTACCTTCAGAAGAATTTATCTTAGTAGCAGATTGGCTCTGGCCAGCCTGATCTAGGGTAAGGTGCCTCTGGGCATGGCAGTGGGGTTGGAACTAAATGATCCTCATGGTCCCTTCCAACCCTGACTGATTCTATGATTCTGTGATTCTACGATTCTATTATTCTATGGTTCTGTAATTCTACGATTTTAAGATTTTAAGATTCTATGATTCTGTGATTCTACAATTCTATGATTCTAAGATTCTGTGATTCCACAATTCTATGATTCTATGATTCTGTGACTCTATGATTCTAAGATTCTGTGATTCTATCATTCTACAATTCTGTGATTCTATCATTCTGTGATTCTATCATTCTATAGTTCTGTGATTCTATGATTCTAAGATTGTATGATTCTACAATTCTGCGATTCTATGATCCTACAATTCTGTAATTCTGTGATTCTATGATCCTATAATTCTGTGATTCTATGATTCTATGATTCTACGATTCTACAATTCTGTGATTCTACGATTCTCTGATTCTACGACATAGGCATCACTGTTATTTTCTTCTCGCTGCCAAGGATCTCATTCCTCTCATTAAAATATTCCAATTAGCCTCAAACCAGTACAACTATTGGTGTTTTAACCAGCACATTAACAAGTACTTAACAAGCTTGGGGGGATTAAAAAAAAAAAAAAAAAAA
>VWZI01008905.1:18095-45380 GCA_013396835.1 Psilopogon haemacephalus | reverse complement strand
TTGTAAATATTTGCTTGTATATTGTGCATTGCTGTAAATATAAAGCTCCATTTATTAACTTCCAGTGTCCTGAGTTCTAGCTGGGGTTTACAAAAGGTGGGGTGGGGGCAGGTAACTGGTTTAGAACCACTACACATCTGCAAACTTGCTGAGGGTGCACTCGATTCCTCTGACAAAGATGTTAAACATCACTGGTCCCAGCAGTGACCCTTGAAGGACACCACTTTTCACTGGGCTCCAGGTGGACATTATGCTATTGATCACTACTCTCTGTGTGCGACCATCCAGCCAATTCCTTATTCAGTGAGTTGTCCACCCATCAAGTCCATGTTTTTCCAGTTTGGTGACCAGGATATCATGTGGGACGGAGTCAAAGGCCTTTCTTAGATCCAGGTAGATGACATCAGTTGCCCTTCCCTTGTCCCCTGCTGCTGCGACTTCATCATAGAAAGCCACCAACTCAGTCAGGTGCGTAGGGATAGAGTGGTATAGACTCTTCAGGAGGGACAGGCAGGGTAGGGGATGTTGCCCTCTACATCAATGATAACCTTGAATCCATGGAGCTCAACCTCTGGATGTGCAATGCCGAAACAGAGAGCTTATGGGTAAAGGTTAAAGGGAAGACATGGGAAGGGGACATCAGGCCAATCAGGAAGGCGAAGCAGATGAGGCCCTTTACAAACAAATAGGAGAAGCTTCACGCTCACAGGCTCTGGTACTAATGGGGGACTTCAAACACCCTGACATCTGTTGGAAGGACAACACAGCACAGCACCAGCAATCTAAGAGGCTCCTGGAATGCATTGATATAACTTCCTCCTCCAAGTGGTAGAGGAACTCACAAGGAAAGGTGCTGTGCTGGACATATTCCTCACCAACAAGGAGAGGCTGGTGAGTGAAATGAAGCTGAAGGGTAGCCTTGGCTGCAGTGACCATGAAATGGTAGAGTTTAAGATCCTCAAGGCATCAAGGAGGGTACACAGTAAACTCACTGCTCTGGACTTCAGAAAAGCAGACTTCAATCTCTTCAGGAATCTCCTCAGCAAGGTGCAATGGGAAAAAAACTCTAGAAGGAAGGGGGTCGCAGGTAAGCTGGTCATTGCTCAAGGATAACCTCCTCCAGGCCCAGAAGGGATGCGTACCAAAAAAGAGGGAGGCAGGTAAGAATGCAAGGAGGCCTGTATGGATGAATGGAGAACTCCTGGACAAGCTTAGATACAAGAAGAAAGCCTACAGAGAGTGGAAGAAAGGACAGGTAACCTGGGACCAATACAAAGATATTGTATTGGCATTAAGCCCACCTGGGAATCCTCTGACTCCTCCCAGGGAGGTGGTCTGACCTTTTCCCAGGTGTCATGGTTAGCCACTCCCACGTCCTGCTAAGACAAGGCTGTAAAAAGAGGGGAACCCATTTTGTTTTCTCTCTCTTTGGCCCCTGCCTTGCCTGGAATGACTGCTCTGTTGCTCGCTGCTGTCAGACCACATGCTCTCTGCCACCTCGTGGAGATCACCACCATTTTTTATCTGGAACTTGGACTGCTTTTCACCATCAAAACTCCTACATTCTGCCTTCATCCAGCACCAAAACCATTGACATCAGCCTTTGGACTCAATTGCCTCCCACGGGTTGTATTTGTGTTTTGTTTTCCCCTTTTTTCCTGTGAAGCTTCTCCTATTTGTTTGTCAGTGACATGGACAGAGGAATCGAGTGCACCCTCAGCAAGTTTGCAAAGGACACGAAGCTGTGTGGCACAGTCGACTTGCTAGAGGGCAGAGATGCCATCCAGAGGGACCTGGACAGGCTGGAGGGGTGGGCCCAGGCCAACATCATGAAATTCAACAAGGCCAAGTGTAAGGTCCTGCACCTGGGTCGGCGCAATCCCAAGCACAAATCAAGGCTGGGTTGGCAAGTGGCTGGAGAGCAGCCCTGAGGAAGAGGACCTGAGGGTTTGGATTGATGAAAAGCTCAACATGAGCCGACAGTGTGCACATGCAGCCCAGACAGCCAACCGTGTCCTGGGCTGCAGCAAGAGAAGCGTGGCCAACAGGGCAAGGGAGGTGATTCTCCCCCTTTACTCTGCTCTTGTTAGACCCCACCTGGTGTACTGTGTGCAGTTCTGGAGGCCCCAACACAAGAAGGACATGGAACTGCTGCTGAGAGTCCAGAGGAGGGCCATGAAGGTGATCACAGGGCTGGAGCAGCTCAGCTATGAGGACAGGCTGAGGGAGTTGGGGCTTTTCAGCCTGGAGAAGAGAAGGCTTTGAGGAGACCTTAGAGTAGCCCTCCAGTATCTGAAGGGGGCCTAAAGGAGGGCTGGGGAGGGACTATTCACAAGGTCTTGTAATGACAGGATGAGGGGTAATGGGTTCAAATTGGCGGAGGGGAGATTTGAACGGGATGTTAGGAGGAAGTTCTTTCCAGTAAGACATTGGAATGGGTTGCCCAGGGAGGTTGTTGCTGCTCCCTCTCTGGAGGTGTTCAAGGCCAGGCTGGATGAGGCCTTGAGTGACCTGTTCTAGTGGGAGGTGTCCCTGCCTGTGGTGGGGAATTGGAACTGGATGATCTTTGAGGTCTCTTCCAACCTAAACCATTCTATGATTCTATGATTATATCCAGTATTATCCCAAAGCAGGGAATTTTAATTCACTCTCTGCAGATCCCTGAGCTACTGAACAGTTTGAAAGGAGCGTATGTTAGGATTTGCAAATTCCTCATTAAAAATAAATAAATAGTAGATTCTCTGAAAGTCAGTTTGAATTTTGGAGAGTAGGAAATTTGGAAGAGAAGAGTCCACTGTGTATTATGGTTAAGTTTTTATTTACAAGATCACAGGATCAGTGGATATTAGGAGTTGGATGGGACCTCTGGGGCTACTCTGTCACCCTTACAGTCAGAGGTTCTTCGTCATGTTGAGGTGAAACTTCCTGTACTGCAGTTTCCATCCCTTGCCCCTTCTCTTATGCCAGGTAAAAGTGAGCAGAGATGGTTCCTGATCCCCAGCCCTCAGATTTTGATAGGTATTGCTCAGATCCCCTCTACGCCTTCTCCACTAACCAGTCCCAGGTCTCTCAGCCTCTCCTCATCAGGCAGTGGTCCAGTCCTTTCAGTATCCCTGTAGCCCTCCTTTGATCTCTCCTTGTTCTTCTTGAATTGGCCAAGCACAGAACTGGATGCAATATCCCAGGTGAGGTCTCACTAGGTCAGAGTAGAGGGGGAGGAGAACCTCCCTGGATCTTCTGGATACACTCTTCTTAATGCATTCCCGGACTCTATTGGCCTTCTTGGCCACCAGGGCACGTTGCTGTCCCATGCAGAAATTGCTGTCCATCAGCACTCCCTGGTCCTTCTCCACAGGGCTGCTTTCCAGCAGATCACTTCCCAACCTGTACTGGGACAGTTTATTGTTCCTTCCCAGGTGTGCTTTGAACCTCATCTGCTTCCTCTCTGCCCAGCTCTCCAGTGCAACTCTTGCTGAATGGATCACAGCCTACAGGTGTCTCAGACAAACATCCCAGTTTACGTGGGAGAGGCAATTGATTAAGGACCTGAATAATCACATGGAAGTGAAAGAATATATTATTCTCTCTTCTGCAAAATAAGGACTGGATTTTTAAACTTGGCTTTTTTTTTTTCCTTAACTTGGAAATTTATTTAAAATCTCATATTTCTTGAAACAAAAAACTTCAAAACTACACAATTTTTAATTCAAAGCCAGTGCTACTTTTATTTAGAATGGAATTGTGAATTGGTTTATGTTTTATATTTAAAACAAAGCAGCAGAAATGTGGGGCTAACCTTTCAAGCCAGTGGCAGTGCCAGAAAATGAGATGTTATCATGATTTCAGTTTAACTCACCTGTAGCCTAGGCTCTCAAATGGAATGTTTTTCCTTGACTGAAGAACTTGCCCTCACATTTTTCATCTCTCATCATAGACATAGAATCATCATGTATTATGGGGTAACTTTTGATTCTTTTCTGCTTATGGTTTTGGTTTGTTTTCTGGGGATGGAAGTGAGACTGAGTGGTTTAGAGTGACCTGGGCCCTTCTTCTTGCCCTTTTTGAAGATTGGAGGTTTGCCTTCCTCCAGTCTCCAGGTAGCTCTGCTGTCCACCATGATCCACCAAACACCAGAGAGTGGTCTGGCAATGATCTCTGCCAACTCCCTCAGCACCTATGGGTGCATTCCCTCAGGACTCATGGATGTATGGATGTTCAGATTACTTAACTGTTCCTAACCCAGTCCTCATCAACCAAGGAAAACTCCTTTGTCCTCTCTTCCACTGAGGCTTCAGGGGTCTAGGACTCCTGAGGACCGTCTCCAGTAGTACAGATGAAGACAAAGAAAGCATTTAGTAACTCTGCCTTCTTTGTGTCTTCTGTCACCAGAGGCACAGGAAGTTCCATGGAAACATGAGGAAATTTTTTTGCCCTATGAGGGTGACAGAACCTTGGAACAGGCTGCCCAGGAGGGTTGTGGAGTGTCAGTCTCTGGAGGAATTCAACACCTTGCCTGGATGTGTTCCTGTGTGATCTGGTATATGTGATCCTGCTCTGGCAGGGTGGTTGGACTGGATGAGCTTTTGAGGTCCCTTCCAGCCCCTGACATTCTGTGATTCTGTGTTTTGTTTCCTTTTGTTTTTCCTTTGTTGTTGTTTGTCGCTGGGTGGTTGTTGGGTTTTTTTTTTTTTTTGTTGTTGTTGTTTGGTTTTTTTTTGTTTGGTTTTGTCTATTTTTTTCCACTGAAGAAGGAGAAAGAGGGTATATAGGTGGTTGTGAACACTTGGAAAAGTAATGCCTTTATTTCAGTCCACATTTCAGCCCCTCTGCAGTTTTTTAATGAAGAAACACCAACAGGAAAAAATGATGGGTCTTATCTCAGAGTATCGTGTTAGCCCTGTGGGTATGACAGGGCAGCGGCACCAGGAGCAGCTCCAGCACCGTGACCAGCTCCAGTCACTAACGGTACTAAAAGGGAAGGAGGGGCGGCAGGGTTGGCTCCTTCAAGCGCCTGCGCAAAGGGAGTGACGCAGCTGGGGGCATTCCCGTGGCTCTGCCATGAGGTACAACTGCAAGGCAGGCAACAGTGGAGAGCCATTCGAAGCAGCAGCCAGCTGTTTCACTTGATCTTGGTGAGCAGGACGCAGCAAGAGAACTTCCAAAAAAACCAAAAAAACAACCCAGGGAAAAAACAAACAAACAAACACAAAACAAACACCAAAGCATTAGTCATGGTTGTAATCCAGGCAAATACTAGGGCTAGGAAAATGGTGGGCACCCAGATTGGTGCCTCATGCAAATCTGTGGGTATCTAGATTCCTGGCTGCAGTGAATGCCTGAACCTAGCATTTGTAATGGAGGGTGGTGTGCATGAAAGTTGTATGAGATGTGAGCAGGTGAGTGATCTGCTAAGTATGGTGGCTGGGCTTAAGGAGGAAGTCAAGAGACTAAGATCTCTATGTGATTGTAAAGGGGAAATTGACAGGCAGAAACAGGCTATACCATCCCTGTGGGATGGGCAGCAGGTGAGGACTGCACAGGTAGGAGAGGATTCAGTTTCCTCTCATTCCCTTGCTAAAGTGGGTAAAGGAGGAAACCCAGAAGATGAGGGGGAGTGGAGGGAGGGCCCCCTCCGCACCCCAGGGGCAGGAAAGCCCCCTCTCAATCTTCTCAGTCTTACTAGCTCCCCCTGCATAAAAGATACAGGGCACTAATAACTGAGGATCAGACACAGGAGGATGGAGGGGGTAATCCATGTTCTCAGTTGCCCAGGGTGTGTCAGCCTCCCCCAAGAATTAAGACTAGTGAAACAAAGAAAAAAGAAGAGTCATAGTTGTAGGGGATTCACTTTTGAGAGAAACAGAGAGACCACTATGTCGGGCTGACCCCTCTTATAGAGAAGTGTACTGCCTACCTGGAGCCCAGGTTAGGGACATTGTTAAGAAAATTCCTAATCTAGTCCACTCTATGGACTACTACTCGTTATTGATCTTCCATGTAGGAGGAGAAGAAACAATGACTAGTGGTCCCAGAAAAATAAAAGAAGACTTCAGGGGCTTGGGACGAGTGATACAGGACTCAGAGGCACAAATCATCTTCTCATCTGCTATTCCAACTGATGGCAGAGACACTGGAATAAGCAGCCGAGTGCAGTCTTTTAATACGTGGCTTGTCGGATGGTCTCACCTCCATAAATGTGGGGTTTTTTTCATAATGACATGACCTATACAGCAGGGGTGCTGGCACCAAACAAAAGACACTTCTCTCGAAGGGTGAAGAGGGTCTTTGCAGAGGAGATAGCAGGGCTAGTTGACAGGGCTTTAAATGGGATGTGAAGCAGGAGGGGGACAAAGTAATCAGGCTTCCATGTGCCAAGGTGTGGGAGGACAGATCAGTGTGGGAGCAATGGGGGATTGGTAAGGGTTTTCAACTGAAGGGGGCCTACAGGAGGGCTGGGGAGGGACTATTCACAAGGTCTCGTAATGACAGGACGAGGGGGAATGGGTTTAAACTGGCAGAAGGGAGATTTAAATGGGATGTTAGGAGGAAGTTCTTTCCAGGGAGGTTGGGGAGGCACAAGTTGCCCAGGGAGGTTGTGGCTGCTCCCTCCCTCGAGATGTTCAAGGCCAGGCTAGATGAGGTCTTGAGCATCCTGCTCTAGTGGGAGGTGTCCCTGCCTGTGGTGGGGGGTTGGAACTGGATGATCTTTGAGGTGCCTTCCAACCTAAACCATTCTATGATTCTATTGGAGCTGACTTACTGATTTTCCCTTATCCTTTTCTTTCAGCATGCTTTTCTCAGTCAGTACTTGGACCTGGAGTCAGTGATAATACTTTGTCATAGAATCATAGAATTAACAGAGCTGGAAGCGACCTCAAGGATCATGCAGTTCCAACTACCCTGCCATGGGCAGGGATATCTCACACTAGATCACATTGCCCACAGCCACATCCAACCTGGCCTTTAAAACATCCAGGGATGAGGCTTCCACCACCCTCCTGGGCAACCTGCGACAGTCTCTCACAAACCTTCTTCCTAATGTCTAATCTAAATCTGCCCTTTTCTAGGTTGGATCCATTCTCCACGGTCCTATCACTACCTGACATCTTAAAAAGTCCCTCCTCAGTTTTCCTGTAGCCACAATAAGGTCTCCTGGGAGCCTTCTCTCCAGATTGATGAACCCGAACTCTCTCAACCTGTCCTTATAGCAGAGCAGTTTCATCTCTCTGAACATTCTTGGGGCCTTTCTCTGGACACGTTCCAGTACCTCAAGATCTTCCCTGTAACAGGGGCTCCAGAACTTGCCACAATGCTCCAGGTGGGATCTCAGCAGAGCAGTGCAGAATCCCCTCCCTTGGCCTGCTGCCCACACTTAATTTGCTGCTGCCCAGGCTCTGGTTCTTCTTGGGGCTGCAAGTGCACACTGCTGGCTCATGCTGAGCCTTTCATTCACCAGCACCCTGAAGTCCTGTTCTTCAGGGTTGCTCTCAAGCCAGTCTCTGCTCAGCCTATATAGGTATCTGGGCTTACATTTATACAATGTAATCAGTGGATACCAATTGGTCCTGGAACACCTGCCCTGTGTCTGTGTGCTCAGAAAGGTCCACACAGGGCCAGCTGCAGCCTACCAGTACTGAACACATCACAGTCTTCCCCAGGCTTAGATGGGTTAACATGTCAGACCAGTATTAGACACATTCAGCTTTCTTCAGACCTTCAGAACCTGAAAGGCGTAAGATCTGTGGAAGGCAGCAATGCAGAAAAATACATTAAAAATTCCATGTGGGGTGCATGCTTATGGATACTACCACTACATTTCCCACACATCACGTTTCCCATATCAGAATCTGTTTCTGTTTAAGTAAACTCTACATAAAATGCTTCAATCTGTACATACTGGCATCTCTTTACCTCTGCTGACCTGAGGTTCTACCATACCTGAATTCCTGAAGCACTTACAGAACATGATGCATCAGAACTTTGACAGACTGGAGTTAACGTTCAAGTTATGGCATGGAAAAGAGCAATGCAGAAAATCAAGGCAGGGGTTTTAGTTCTTCAGTTGTGCCTTTCACACAAAGCACTCAGAACCTTGTGCCTTGTACACAAAGCTTCCTCGTGAGGCCACATCTAGAGTACTGTGTCCAGTTCTGGGCCACCCAGTTCAAGAGAGACATAGAACTGCTTGAGAGAGTCCAGTGCAGAGCCACAAAGATGATGAAGGGAACAGAACATCTCTGTTACAAGGAGAGCCTGAGGGAGCTGGGGCTGTGCTGCTTGGAGAAGAGGAGCCTGAGAGGTGACCTCATCAGTGTTTATAAATGTGTAAAGGGTGAGTGCCAGGAGGATGGAGCTGGACTCTGCTTAGTGATGCCCAGTGCCAGGCCAAGGAGCAATGGGTGGATGCTGAGACATAGGAAGTTTCATATAAACATGAGAATGAATTTTTTCCCTGTGAGGGTGACAGAACCCTGCAACAGGCTGCCCAGGGGGGTTGTGGAGCCTCCCTCTCTGGAGATATTCAAAACCCACCTGGATGTGTTCGGTGTGATCTGTTCTAGGTGATCCTGCTCTGACAGGGGGGATTGAACTGAATGAAACTAGATGCACAAACTAGGGCTAAGTGCACTACATAACTGATTTGAGAGACCTCTAAATTAATCTGGGACAACTTCCTAAATCTAGGCAATTACAAGACATGAGGATTATTTGAAGAAGCATCAGAAAGCACTTCCTGCTCCTCCTTCTCTTCCTTGAAAATCTCCTTTCATTTTTTTACAGTCTACTAATACTGTGGCATTAGGACTTCTTTCTACTAACAAAGGTCAGAGATAATGAAAAGAAATTAAAAGGGATGTAGCTGTACCTGAGGATGACAGGTAGAATAAAGAGGACCAGAGCAATTATAAATGGCATCTTCATTTAGAAAGGGACCTAACTCAGGAGCCAGTTATAGGTAATCATGGAATGGGTTAGGTTGGAAGTGACCTCAAAGATCATTCAGTTCCACCCCACCCTGGCCCACACCATAGGCAGGAACACCTCCCACTAGAACAGGTCACTCAAGTCCTCATCCAGCCTAACTTTGAACAACTCCAGGAAGAGAGCATCCACAACCTCCCTGAGCAACCTGTGTCACTGTCCCACCACCCTCACTGGAAAAACTCCTTCCTAATATCTACTTTAAATCTCCCCTCTGCCAGGTTAAACAAATTATTTCTCATGCTGTCATTACAAGACCTTTAAATAGTCCCTCGCCAACTCTCTTGTAGGCCCCCTTCAGATACTCTAAGGCCACTGCAACGTCTCCTGGAAGCCTTTTCTTCTCCAGGGTGAAGAGCCCCAACTCTCATAGCCTCTCCTCATATCAGAGCTGCTGCAGCCCTCTGAGCACCTTCATGGCCTCCTCTGGACTCGCTCGAAAAGTTCCATGTCCTTTTTGTGTTGGGGGCTCCAGAACTGCACACAGTACTCCAGGTGGGGTCTCAGGAGAGCAAAGTAAAGGGGGAGAATCCCCTCCCTTGCCCTGCTGGCCATGAAAATCCCCACCTGCTCCTAACTCTTAATTCACATTTTAACATTGAATACCAAATACAGAGCTTTATGAGTAAAATAAGTAATCAAAAGCTTAACTGTCTGCTTTTCACCAGGTTGTACACAACATATTCCCATTTTCCCTGCAGGAGTAGCCCTTCATTGTGTTCTATGTACTTTTATAATGCTCTATTCTCTGCAGTGCTTCATAAGTTAGAGTTAGAGTCCAAGTACTTCATTCAGGGATGGAAAAGAAGCTCTTACCACCTCAAGATTTCTGTGAGAGCTGATAAAAACCAGAAATAGAATATCAACCAAAATCTGAAGTTCAGTTTCAGTGTATCAGGGCAGAGATGGAGCCATGTAAAGTTCCTGTTTCAGCAGGGAAATAACAATAGCTCATCTTCTGGCAGCACCTTTTCTTCTTGAAGTTCTTGTGTGGTCTTCATGGCATGGAGATTTGACTGGTTGACATGTGCTGCATAATTATGCCTGTCATAGGATAAATTTTGGCTCAAGAATTAATATACTACTCATACTTAAAAAAAACAAAACCAAAACATAAATAAAGTTGAACTGGAGAAAACAGCATACTTGCAAGGAGCTGTGAACTGGGAACTACAGCATTGTCAGGGCTGGAAGGGACCTTATCCAGTTCCAACCCACCTGCCACGAGCAAGGATACTTTCCACTAGATCAGGTTGCCCAGAGCCATATCCATCCTGGCCTTAAAAACATCCAGGGATGAGGCTTCCACCACTTCCCTTGACAACTTCTGCCAGTTTCTCACCACCCTCATACTGACGAACTTCTTCATAATGTCTAATCAGAATCTGCCCTTCTCTAGCTTGAATCCATTTCCTCCAGTCCTATTACTACCTGACACCCTAAAAAGTTCCTCCCCAGCTTTCTTATAGCCTACTTCAAATACTGGAAGGACACAATAAGGCCTCCTCGGAACATTTTCCAGACTGAACAACCCCAGCTCTCTGTATGTCCTTACAGGAGAGCAGCTCCAGCCCTCTAATCATTCTCGTGGCACTTCTCTGGACATGTTCCAGCACCTCTAGATCTTTCCTGTAACAGAGGCTACAGAACTGGACACAGTGCTCCAGGTGGGGTCTAATCAGAGTGATGCAGAGGGGCAGAATCCCCTCCCTCACCCTGCTGCCCACACTTCTCTTGATGCAGCCCAGGGCTTTCTGGGCTGCAAGTGCACACCTCTGGCTCATGTTGAGCTTCCCATCCACCAGCACTCCCAAGTCCTTTTCCTCAGGGCTGTTCTCAAAACCTGAGAATGAATGGTTGTCACACTCTAAGTGTAGAGAAAGAGAAAAGGATCTTTAGCAAGCAGAAATGTGAAATTCCTTAACTATTTCAGATACTAGCCCAGGGCATATTAATGCCAGGCACAGATGCCCCTCCAAAGGACAACACATCCATCAAGGGCTTCTCCGTACCTGCCTGTTTATCATCTGATAATAGGAGCACTTCATTCACTTCAGATGGACTCCATGATGCATGATTCTGAACATACTACTTGAAGACTTCTGCAAGAGTTAATTGAAAAGTTCCAACTTGTGTTGTGCTCAGGTGCACCCATCATAAAACACAAACCTTAGAGAAGACCATGTCCATTAAAGAGCAAATCACAGAATCACAGAATCAATGTAAGGGGCTGGAAGGGACCTCAAAAGCTCATCCAGTCCAATCTCCTGCCAGAGCAACATCACCTATACCAGATCACACAGGAACATGTCCAGGTGGGTATGAATACCTCCAGAGAAGGAGACCCTACAACCTCCCTGGGCAGCTAGTGATTGTAGTAAAAACATTTAATGATTCTATGGATTCTGTGATTCAGTGATCCTCTGATTCTGTGATTCTACGATTCTGTGATTCTATGACTCTATGATTCTGTGATTCTAACTGACCCAAAAAAGACAACAAGCACTGGCTTATAGGTAAAAATCCTTGACAAAGTGCACCATATTCTCATAACCTCCTGTACTTCCTCCTTTAGGGCCAAAGAGTAAAAATTAATGTGTACTTTACATTTACAATACACCTATTGACACCATGGATTATCAACAACAATAGGAAGCACTACAAGAAATTAAATATGCTGCAGTTTAAATGAGTTTGTCACTTCTTTTGATGTTTTTAGGAAGACAACAAGAAGATCACCTAAGAAGTTGGTCAGGTCAGGCTGGGTTTTTGCTGGCTTTATTACCCAGCAGATGGAATGGCAAATGTGTGACATACGGAGAAAGCTATCTTACATGCCAGTTTGTTAAACAGATTGTATTAATCATCTGACCACTGTTATAAAGTCAATTGAAAACCACAGGCTTCTAGCTTCTCCATAATGAATGTTAAAGATGCAAATATGGAGCCATTTCTTACCCTTCAAACTGATTGTCAGAATCACACATGCAGTTGAAAACTGTGCAAGTGAAGGTCAGCTGGTACAGACAACGAGGCATGTTCCTCTGCAGGACCTGGTGAGAAATTCAGTCCTAACAACTGGTCCTTGGTGCCCTTCCCATTGGTATTCAGTGGGAAAAGATTTCAAATGCCTATTAGGGAACATCACCAAAAAACACTGCCTTCAACTTAGAAAAAAAAAAAAAAAATAAAAAAGAGCTTCTGGTCTCTTGGTCTGCATACAAGGCTTCAGTGTTGGAAAACCGTAGAATCACAGAATGGCCTAGACTGGAAGAGACCTTAGAGATCTTCTTCAACATCTCCAGGCAAAAGGCATCCACAACCTCTCTGCACAATCCATTCCAGAGTCTTGCCACCCTCCTAGTGAAGAATTAGCCATTTGAACTACAGTTCTAGCTCAGACATAGGAAAAAGTAGTGAAGAGGTGAACATTCTAGGGATAGGCTATATAACAGCAACAATGGATAAGTTAACATAATTTCATTGGAGTATCAGGACACTTATGTCTGAAAGTACAGCTTGTTCTTCCCCTATTGCTGCTTTCTGCTGCGCCTGCTGCTATCTTCCCCCGTTGCTGTTTTGGCTGCTGATGCTGCTGCTGCTTCACCACTGCTTGACTCCTTCCCCATCCTCCTTATTTTTTTCTTGTAGTTGTATATTCTTTCTATACTGTTATATTTAGTTTAAACTATAAGAAAATACAATTTCATTATTCCTGACTTTCCAAAAGAATCTGTGTTGTAGTGAGTTTATTCTACTGGGGAGGGGTCGGGGGGGTGGGGGGGTATCCACTCTAACCCGGTACATTAATTTTTGGCATTTTTCCAAATTTGGGGCAAAATTTTGGATTTTTTTTCTTTTTGATTGATAATTAGCATAAGGAAGCTAAGGAAAAAAGAGTTTGTTTGGTGTTTTGTGGCCCATTATTGCTTCAGTTTTCACTTTGTCAGTTCAACAGTGTTTTACCATCCTGGTACAATATCATGTGTGTTCCTTTTTTGCTAAGATGTTTGGAACTGGGTCAAAGCTGTGTTAACAAATGTTGGAAATTTTGTTATGGATGTGTTAGGGTTTAGAAATGTTGCTGAAAGTAAGGCATATGTTATGCTGGTGTCAGAGATTAAGAATTATCTGGGAGAGATGAGTTATCCAGTGGTTTGCCTAGTATGTTTGAACTTGATGTTTTTGGCTGTTACTGTAGGTCTGATTGTAGTTTGGAGAAGAGAGAAATGAAGGCATAAACAGGCTACGAGTGAGGCTTTAACCTTCTCTGGAGCCAGTAGCAGGAAGTTAGGGGTTAAAGATGCATTTGGCAGACGGAGCATGGAGGGGAGGCCAGGGCTACAGGCAGATGGATTGCTGGCAGAGCAGCAAAACCTCCTGCTTGGAACCTTTGACAGGGGAAAAATTAGTTGGATATGCCCCATACCCTGCAGACCCAGAAGTGTGGAGTCAGAAAACTATCTGGTTCCCTTTAGTACTGAATAGAATGGAGGAAAATAAGGGTAAAAGTGGTAGAACCTCTGTGGGGGCAGTGCCAGATATGGCGGCAAAAGGTGTGGGACATGGCGAAGTGCCTCAGAGGGATAAAATTGAGGATCTTGTTTGCAAAAAAATGTGTCTCAAACATTTTGATCACTAGAAGAGTGCCTGACACGAGAGCATCTGCCATTAAAGGAGCTGCTGAGGCATGGGTGCTCTCACCTGCAACCAGGGGACCAGAAGCTGTACCAGAGGATGCAGTGGGGTCCTCAGAGGGCAAGCCTGCTAATTCTGCTGCTCCTGCTTTAGCCCTGCTTGTCTCTGCTGAACCATCTGCTGCTGCTGTGGGAAAGGTTCCCTCTGCCTAAGTCTCAGTTCTGCTGTCACATAAGGAACAAAATCAAACAGATAGTAGTGAGCAGGAAGATTCAAATGGAAGAGTTAAGATCTCCATTGCTCCAGTTAAAACAAGGAAAAAACTGGCAGCTAGTTTTTGGGGCCACAATAGCTCAGATCATGATAAGGATAAGCCAGAGCAGGGTAATCCCAAGGAAGGAACTGCTAGGGACCTTTTGCCACTGTCGAGGGGTTTCAGAAGTTGGCTAAACTCATGAAGCAAAGGCAAGAGAATCCAGGAGTGGGTACATCTGCTGCAGTGAGGGCTAGTACACTTGTGGATAAAGAAAATGGAAAGGTTATTGCTAAGAAAAGATATATTCAGAAAATGGATGATAGTGATGATGAAGAGAGAGCCCCATTACCAGAGAAGGAGGTCAGGCATATTAGATAAGATTATGCCTGGAAAGAGTGAGAACAGTTGATGAGTTGGTTAAACAGATGCTGGGATGGAGGTATGGATACTGTAAAAATAAATTCCTGGACAGTGAGGCAGTTGGGAGTTTTTTCAAGAGGCAATGGCATAGATAAGCATTTAGGACATCTCAAGGGCAATTCTAACCTCTGGTCAAGTGTATTGACAGCTGTGGTACTACGGTACCGCAACAGGGATGACTTGCCCTGGAGATCTTCACGATGGAATATGATTGAGCAGGTGTAGTGGATTTGCAATTACCTGCCCCCCCACTTTTTAAAACCCTGGCTAAAACTCANACCACCTTTCCCCCCTTCCCCAGCTTTATCTCACCACCTGTTGATGCTGCAGATAAGCCAAAGATCAGAGAGATTAGTGGTAGGAGAAAAAGTTAGTCGTTTTAGTGATTTTACTCTGAATTTAGCCACCAAGACTGAGAGACAAAGGAGAAAGCAGCCACAGTGCCCAACGGACAGAAGCCCTGTCTAATCTCGTTTGTTTTGGGAACATCTCTTAAAACAATTTTTTTTCCTTTCTCAGTGAAACTTGGTGAAGTGACACAATGTGTTTAACTCTCTCTCAGCCAATAGTCTAATTTCTCACTCAAATTCTCCAATTAGCTCAAACCAACACAGCAGGGAGTTCAGTACTTGTGAGAGATGGCGATAACAGAGCTAATCTATGGAGATGATCAAACAGAGGACCCTGATGAGATACCAATGAGCTGTGCTCTGCTAAAGAAATTTATTCAGCTTGCTCTCTCTAATTATGCCCTTACATTGGCAAGTAAAATGGTGGGGAGAGATGATGGAGGAGCCCCTCTGACTGTTGGTGAGTTTCCTGATCAAATGAGGCAAATACAGGAGAGTCTGATGTTTAAGGCCCTGGTGTCAGCTATAAATACTACAGCTGAAGAGATAAAAGATGGCAAGAAACAGATCAAGGAGGAATTTAAAACCTCCATATCTCAGTTAGTGAAGGACAATGACCTTTGATCTTCACCATTGGAGTGGGTAAATGTCTCAGCAATCAGAGATAGGCATCCTCCCAGGAGACCAAGTCAAATGGACTCAATTAGGAATAGACAACAACAGTCACATGGAACTCTGTGAGTAATTTTGCATGAACAATTTGGTGAAAACATGCATAAGTGGGATGTGGCAACTGTAATTGCAAAGGTCAGCATTAGGGGGGGCCCTGCCTCTTACCAGGTGTGGCAGAGCAGGACACTGCCCCACCGGAGGTTTGAATGAGGTGTGAACTTTGGCAGGGTACACCCCAGTCCACTACCCCACCAGAGGTGTGAATGGGGCAGGAAACGGTCTTCCTCCCTCTCCACCTCTGTCACCGGAGGCTTAGTACAATAGGTGTAAAGTGCCTTCTCCCACCCTTCGTGGGCTTGAACAGGAAGGCAACAAATCACCTCAGTATATATATGGCAGCTGGACAGATTGGAGCAGGACTTGCTCGGACCTTCACTGGGACTTGCACGGACCTGCACGGACCTGAACACAGACCTGGAGACACGAACCTCGCACGGACTTTGAGCCGGACCTTGAGGAGCATCCTGGCTTCTTGCTGCAGGACCTGCCTCTAACAGTAAACTGCAGCCATTCATGGGAATACCGTGGAGCACCCCAGCTTTCCCCTGCCTTGCTTCATGATCGTGGCTTCGTGAAAGCTGTGCCTACAGCAATCTTGGACTCTGGCAGGCACTGGACTCTGGACACTGCCGTGAGAGAGACAGTCTCCCATCTGTAAGTAGGGCAAAGCTGTTTCATGCCCAAACCTTTCAATTTTTCTGATTTTTTTCTGAATTACAAGAAAAGGCATCCTCATGAAGATTTTTCCCGACCGAATTAGAACCCAAACTTAAACTAGTCTACACACAAATTGTGGGTGGGGCTTTTGGAAATTATAAAAGCTACATAACTTATAATTTCAGCCTCTTCAATCACCCCAAATCAATACACCAGGTGGAGGAGAGGGACCAGAAAGATAATAGAATATACTAGAATGTATATATTAGATGCCCTGGTACCTTGAAGACTCAGAAATACAGGGCAGTAGTTGACACAGATGCTCAATGTATGTTGAAGCCCTCAAATCATAACAGAACGGAGTCTATTACTATTTCTGGAGTTACAGGAGGGTGTCAAGAATTGACAAGGTTGGAGGCAGAATTAAGTTTAATTGGGAGTGATTGGCAAAGGCATGCCATCGTAACAGGTCCAAATGCACCCTGTATTTTGGGGGATTGACTTTCTGAGAGAAGGGCTTTTCAAAGATCCCAAGGGTTATAAATGGACCTCTGGGATAGCAACTGTTGGAGACTGATTAAAGTCATCAGCTAGGCCTGAATTCTCAGTCGAGTGTGCAGTTGTTGGACAGCATAATATAGATGATATGAAGCTGCCAATTGCCACTCAAACTGTACATCATAGGCAATACAGACCAAACTGTGACTCTTTGGTACCCATACATGATCTGATTCGTTGTCTGGAACACGAAGACGTCATTGAAAGTGCCCATTCACCTTTCAACAGTCCAATATGGCCTGTACGAAAGTGTAATAGAGAATGGCAATAGACAGTTGACTTCTGTGGCCTAAATGAAGTAACTCTGCCCATGAGCTTTGCTGTGCCGGACATGCTAGAGCTCCAGTATGAGCTGGAATCCAAGGAGGCCAAATTGTATGCAACCATAGATGTTGCTAATGCATTCTTCTCCATTCCAATAGGGGAGGAATGCAAGCCTCAGTTTGCTTTCACCTGGAGGGGGATTCAATATACATTTAACCATTTACCCCAGGGGTGGAAACACAGCTCAATGATCTGTCATGCAGTGATCCATGATGCATTAGAGAGATGTAGAGCTCCAGAGCATCTGCAGTTCATTGATGACATTATTGTCTGGGGGAACACAGACAAGGAAGTTTTTGAAAAAGGCAACAAAATAATTGACACTCTGCTGAGGGCAGGTTTTGGTATAAAGCAAGACAAGTTGAAAGGACCTATGAAAGAAATCTAATTTCTGGGAATTTGTTGGCAAGATGCTTGCCACCACATCCCACTGGATGTGATAAATAAAGTTTCTGCCATGGCAAATCCCACGAATGAGAAAGATACATTATCTTTCTTAGGAACAGTTGAATTTTGGAGGCTGCACATCCCTGGATATAGTCAAATTGTAAAACCTTTATATGATGTGACTCGAAAGAGGAACAACTTTATGTGGGGACCTGAACAACAAGCAGCTTTTGATCCAATAAATCAGGAAGTAGTCCATGCAATGGGATTGGGAACTGTTTGAATGGGTTCAGACATTAAGAACATTTTGTACGTGTCTGCAAGTAATAATCGTCCAACCTGGTTTTTATGGCAAAAGAGCCCCAGGAGAAACACACGGTCAAACACTTGGTTTCTGGAGTAGAGGATACAGGGGGTCAGAAAGAGAGAAAGGGATTCCTGCCACTTATGAAGGAGTAAAAGCTGCTTCTGAAGTAATTAGAACACACTCTCAGCTTCTTTTGGCTCACAGATTACTAGTTTTGAACCGAATGTTTAAAGGAAAGGGGTCACCATATCACTCAAAAGATGTTACCTGGTCTAAGTGGATGGTGCTCATAATGCAGTGAGCATGCATGGGGAGTTTTGAACGACCTGGCATAGTGGAGATGATCACAAACTGGCCAGAAGGTACAAACTGTATAAATCGTTCAGAAGAGAGAGTAACACAGGCTGAGGAAGGCCCTTCAAATCTATTCTCCTTCAATTTGAATCCATTTCCCCTTGTCCTGTCACTGGAAACTCTTGTAAAAAGTCCCTCTGCAGCCTTCCTGTAGGATCCCTTCAGGTACTGGAAGGCAGCTCTAAGCTCCCCCCAGAGTCTTCTCCAGGCTGAACAGTCCTCAGCCTGTCCTCCTAGCAGAGGTGTTCCAGCCCCTGGATCATCTTTGTGGCCTCCTCTGGACTTGTTACAACAGATCTATGCTCCTCTCATGGTTTGGGACACCAGAACTGCATCCAGTATTCCAGGTGGGGTCTCAGCAGAGCAGAGGAAAGGGACAGATTCCCCTCTCCTGCACCGCTGCCCATACTAATCCTGCTGAATCCCAGGCTACGTTTCTCATTCTGGGTTGCATGAGAGTACTGCTGGCTCATGGGGAGCTTCTCATCTATCAACACCCCCAAGTCCTTCTCTTCAGGGCTGCTCTCTATCCACTCTCTACCATTTATATTTGTGCCTGGAATTGGCCCGACCCAGCTGTAGGACCCTACACTGTAACTTGTTGAACCTTATGCAGTTGGCACTGGCCCATTCCTGCAGCCTGTCAAAGTCCCTTTGGATGCCATCCCTGCCCTCAAGTCCACCACACCACACAGCTTCGTGTTGCAGCAAACCTGCTGAGGGTGCACGCAATGCCATTGTCCACATCACTGCCAAAGACGCCTAACAGCACTGGACCCAGAACAGACTCCTGAGGAGCTCCACTTGTCACTGGTCTCCACATGGACATTGAGTTGTTAGCCACAACTCTTTGAGTGCCACTTTCTAGCCAGTTCCTTACCCACCTGTCAAATCCATATCTCTCCATCTTACAGACACAAATGCCAGGTGGGACAGTGTTAAATGCCTTGCACAAGTCCAGGTAAATGATGTCTGTTGCTTTTTATACATCAACCAGTGCTGTAGCTCTGTCATGGAAAGCCACCAAATTTGTCAGGATGACTTGCCCTTAGCAAAGCCAAGTGGACCATTTCTGTTGCATTGTAGATGCTGATACTGGACCACACTGTCAGATTTTGTGAATCACATGGGTTGCACTACTATTAGCATGATCCTTATGATTTATAATACAGCTGTGTAATGTTCTGTATGTAAACATTCCCTTTTAGACTGTGATCAGGTTATAACTGCAAGTAACATGGCAGCATAGCAGTCTGATATCAAACACTTTGATGCACTATGGCCATACACAATCTGACTTGTGGTGTATTAAAACCACTTAGTCTTGCACTATATTTAGATCAGAAAACAGGAGAAATCAGTTTTCGACCTGTTCCCCAAATAGTGCAGAAGAGCAGGAAATTTAATTGTTCTAAGCTGGAATCTGACAAAGTTAGGTGAAAGACAGTGAAGGGCTCTAACAGATTTTGTTGTATGATTCACATATTTATTTCTGCTGGCCCTGCAGAGGAAAAGTTGGTGCTAGGGGCAAACACCTTTCTCCTGTTCAATGTATAGTTTACCATCAATTGCTACAACTGCAAACAGGATGCAAGGTAAACTGGTAGGAGATGAGTCAGTGGTACCAACACTTCTGAGGTGTGTGATGCATATCTGTTTTTCACACTTGAGTCAAAACAATTACTAGTTTTAGGGGCAGCAGGGACTCCTTTTGCTCCCATACAGTCAGCAACATTGATGGTGCTTTGGTACACAACACAGGACACAAAAGGCAGCTTTACTTAATGCAAACAGTGACGCTTGAGAGGCCCAGGACACTAGTGCCATTATTGTCCTCTTACTTACAGGCATATTCAAGTCTCTCCTTTAAGTCTTTTACTACAGGGTTTGAGACTGACAGAGATGTTTGTACTGGTCCTGTGTGTGGAGTTGGAGATTGCTGGAGTGTGTCCAGAGAAGGCCCACGAGGAGGATCAGAGGGCTGGAGCTCCTCTCATATGAGGACAGGCTAAGACTTTGGGAGGTTCAATCTGGAGAAGACTCCAAGGAGACCTTATTGTGGCCTTCCAGTGTCTGAAGTGGGCTACAAACAAACTGGGGAGGAATTTTTTAGGGTGTCAGGTAGTGAAAGGGGGAATATATCCAAACTAGAGGAGGGCAGATTTAGATTGAATGTTAGGAAGAAGTTCTTCCCCATGAGAGTGGTGAGAGACTGGCACAGGTTGCCCAGGGAGGTGATGGAAGCCCCATCCCCGGAAGTTTTTAAGGCCAGGCTGGACTTGGCTCTGGGCTACCTGACCTACTGTGAGGTGTCCCTGCCAATGGCAGGGGGGTTCAAATTAGATGATCCTTGAGGTCTCTTCTGACAGTTCTGTGATTCTATGATCATCCCCATTTCCAGAGCACACTAACAGATGTACTTACTACTTTCAGTCTTGTGTTCCTATATAATGCAATTATGTTTGTGCTGTTCATATTGCTATTTTTCAAATGCCATTTGAAATAGAACCCCTTATCATCATTAGCAAAGTTCACCTTTAAAGCTTCCTTCTTATTTAGCCAAGCCCAGGGAGCTGGCAACAGAAAAGACAAACCACACAGATATGCTCAGAAAGGTGCTTGGAAATATTAATGTGTAAGGAATGTAACTTTGCTGTAAGCATTAGGTCTCTCTAATGCGTATGGTGCCCTGCATTTGAGCAGTTGTACTACATCTTAAATCAAGGGAAGGACACTCCCTCTCCCTCAAGGAATCTCAAAAGTTAGCACTGCTTCAAACACTCGTAATGCGAGCACCATTAAGCTCACAGGCACTGGGTTCAGAGATGCACATAAAGCTGCCTTAACTGTCAGTCAGAGGTATTTTAGTCAGAAACATGCCATTTATTCCTAGCACCATTAGGCCCGGAATGGCAACATTTAGCAGAGCTATGACTGTTAGAATCATGCTTTCTTACCATTCACATTAATGCAGGGCAGTGCCATGACATGGTTACAGTCCGTGCCACTTGAAGGTATTAATTAATTTCCACTTCTATACATCCATGCCACTCATGCTCCTAATGAACTTTATTATTTTTAAAAATTTATTATTTATTTCAATACCATTCCTACACTGCTTTCTTTGATATGAAGACAGGCTACGAGAGTTTGGGCTCTTCAGCCTGGAGAAGAAAAGGCTTCCAGGAGACCTTGCAGTGGCCTTGGAGTATCTGAAGGGGGCTACAGGAAGGCTAGGGAGGGACTATTTACAAGGTCTTGTAATGACAGGATGAGGAGTAATGGATTTAAATTGGCAGAGGGGAAATTTAAACTAGATGTTAGGAAGAAGTTCTTTCCAGCGAGGGTGGTGAGACACTGAAACAGGTTGCTCAGGGAGGTTGTGGATGCTCCCTCCCTGGAGGTGTTCAAGGTCAGGTTGGATGACGCCTTGAGTGACCTGTTCTACTGGGAGGTGTCCCTGCCCTACAGTGGGGGGGTTGATCTTTGAGGTCGCTTTTCAACTGAAACTATTCTACTATTCTATGAGTATATACATGCTTTAACTGAACCCTCCTTGGGAAGAAATGTTTCCTAGCATCCAGCCTGAACCTCCCCTGCTGCAGCTTGGAACCATTTTGTCCGCTCCTGTCTCTTGCCACCAAGGAGCAGAGGCTGCTCCCTCCTCACTCCAGCCTTCCTACAGGGAGCTGTAGAGAGCAATGAGGTCTGCCCTCAGCCTCTTCTTCTCGAACCTCAACTTCACCAGCTCCTTCAGCCTCTCCTCGTAGTCCAGGTGGTCCATGTTTGAACACACATTATGAGACTCTCCTTGGAAATCACAATGTAGAAACTGAAATCACAATTTGAAACCAAAGAAAGGCAAATATCCTTCTCTTAACATAAAACAGAAAGGAAAACAATATATTGTGTCTGCAAGTTTGGATCTTGTCAGCCTAGTCAGAGAACTATGGAGATCTAGGCAATGAAATGCTATTTGTTACTTTGACTCCTTAGGTTGAATAGCTTTTTAATGCCTCTATGGTATGAAAAGGTGTTATAGTCCTATATCAGACTCAATCAGAAACATTTAGTGCAGTTACAGTACAGATTATTTCCCATGTTTATTTCCATTTAATTTCTTAGGATTATTTTGAAGCAAGGTATTATACATGATAGAGAAAGATATTATTTTGTAAAATATTGCAGACATCACAAAGAAGTATTCCTTCCATTATTCCTTATGTAGTATATGCTCATCAGCAACAAGATTCAGCGGAGGTGCCCAGAATTTTCATGCAGAGCCTAAAGCACCTCAAAGACAGGAGAAGAAGCCCAGTAGAATTCTTGTAGCAGTCAAAGATTATTTTGATCCTAAATGATATGGAATTTAAAAAGCCACTGCCATGCCTCAAAGCTGTTTATTAATTAAAAAAAAAAAACAAAAACAAAAACAAACAAACTTTCCTCCTTTATATGCATTCTGTTGTTCAGTTTTGGGCTCCCCACTTCAGCAGAGACAGGGACATGCTGGAAAGAGACCAGTGGAGAGCCACGAGCATGACTGGGGGACTTGAGTGTCTTCCCTATGGAGAGAGACTGAGAGCCCTGGGGCTGTTTAGTCTGGAGAAGAGAAGGCTGAGAGGGGATCTGATCAATGTCTATCAATAGCTGAGGGGTGGGTGTGAAGAGGAGTGGGCCAGTCTCTTTTGGTGGTCAGCAGCAATAAAAGAAGGAACAATGGATCCAAACTGGAACATAGAAGGTTTCACCTCAAAGTGAGGAAAAACTTCTTTACAGTGAGGGTGACATAGCCCTGGAACAGGCTGCCCAGAGAGGTAATGGAGTCTTCTGCTCTTTCAAACCCACCTGGATGCATTCCTAAGTGAACTGCCCTGGGTGATCCTGCCTGGCAGGGTGGTTGGACTGGATGATCTCTGGAGGTCACTTCCAAGCTCTAAAGTTGTGTGATTCTGTGGTTCTGTGACAGCAGGAGTACTGCTTCCAGGTGATTTAAGTGCTTTTGTAAACCCTTTCTAGAGGTAGGATTTTTAAGAAGGCCTGTCAGTCCAGATCTCTGTGAAATCACTACAGGCTGTACCAACCTTCCGTGGCTTCTTCCAACATCCTGTCAGGAAACTGAAACACTGTCAATTGACACAGCTTATCAAACTTGTTTTTAACTAATGCATCTCAGTGACCTGCTGTAGTGGTTTGGCAGTTACCTGCCCCCCTCCACATTTTATAAACCCCAGCTAAGACTCAGAAAACACTGGAAGTTAGTAAATGAAGCTTTATATTTACAGCAATGCATAATATACAAGAAAATATTTACAATTTATAACAGATATTTACAAATATATACAGTAAAAAGGTAATACACACACCACACCCCTCCCAGAGACCCAAATCCCCAAGAGAGGGTAACCAAACACCCCCTACCACCTTTCCCCCCTTCCCCAGTCTTATGTCACCACCTGTTGATGCTGCAGATAAGCTGAAGTAGATCGGTCAGGGGGATTAGTAATAGAAAGGAGTTAGTAGTTTTACTCTGAATTAGCTACCAAGACAAAGAGACAAAGGAGACCATGCAAGAGAAGCAGCCGCAGTGCAGAACAGACAGAAGTCATCTGCTATCTGGTTGTTTTCAGAACAGTTCTTAAAAACAACTTTTTTTTTCTTTCTCAGTAAAACTCTGATGAAGTAACACACTGTGTTTACCTCTCTCAGCCAATAGTTTAATTTCTCACTCAAATTCTCCAATTAGCTCAAACCAACACACCTGCTGTAACTAACTCACCACAAGAGTGCAGCAGTTGCAGAGTTGTCACCTGGAAAAACAGAAGTTGATTCAATTTGCTTTAAGAGAGTGGGGGGATCACCAAGTCCAACCCATATCCCTACTCTACAAGGCCACCCTAAACCATATCCCCAGGCACTACATCTAAACAACCTTGAAACACATCCAGGCTTGGTGACTCCAGCACCTCTCTGGGCAGCCCATTACAGTGCCTGACCAAACTTGCTGGGAAAAAATTCTTCCTAATGGCCAGTCTGCCATACCTGCCCTGCTGCAATTTCAGGCTTGTTCCCTCTTGTTGTATGGCTAATTACCTGTGAGAAGAAACCAGCACCAGCCTCTCCACAAGGTCCTTTCAAGTAGTTGTAGACAGCCATGAGGACTCCCCTCAGCCTCCTGTTTCATGCTAATCATCCCCAGCTCCTTCAGTCGCTTCTCATCCGATTTATTCTCCAGGCACTTCACAACTTCCTTGCTCTCCTCTGCACTGCCTCCAGTACCTCCTTGACATACTTCTTGTGTTGAGATGCCCAAAACTAAACACAATACTCAAAGTGTGGCCTCACCAGAGCTGAGTACAAGCAGACAATCACCTCCCCGCTCCTGCTGGACAGCATTTCTAATCCCAACCAGGACACCATTGGATTCCTTGGCCACCTGGGCACACTGCTGGCTCATACTGAGTTGCTTGTCCATTACAACCCCCAGGTCCCTTTCTCCAGGCAGTTTTCAGCCAGACTGTCCGAAGGCTGTAGCACTGCTCAGGGTTCTTGTGGCCCAAGTGCATGACCTGGCACTTAGCCTTGTTGAAGCTCTTCCCATTAACATTGGACACAGATCCAATTTATCCAAGTCCCTCTGCAGAGCCTCCCTGCCCTCATGCAGATCAATACTGCCAACAGTATTTTTTTTGCATATGTGAGAGGAGGATCAAAATCTTCCATTTAATACAACTTGAGATCTAGGAAATAATTGAGCAGCCAAGGTCTTGTAGTGGTACTCAGCAAACATAAGAACTCTCACATATCTGTAAGTATCATGGGCAGGTTACCTATAGCCAGGAGTTTGGTTTATTTAGGAGAATCAAATCCCTTTGGCTTCATCACAGAGAAAAAAAATGAATTTAAGTTATATTTTGACTACTTCATTATATTTTTCTCTTCAAACACTGTTAAGATTTGTATTTCACAGACAAAAAACACTTTGAAAGGGACATTGTCTTTTTCCACCTGTACAACTCCAGCTGTATAAAAGTTTGTTTTATGAGCTGGTGACTGAGCAAAAGCAGAAATTTTAGTTTAAATGCCATCAGATTTTCAGCTTTAGAAGAGTTCAAGTGGTTGTTCCTCCAAAACAAAATTAATAGAAAGGAAGCTCCCAGGAAATAAGTTTTTAAAAAATCTCTTCCATTATAGGAGTGTATTTCTTTTTTTTATTCAATCATTGCAGCCCATCTTTCCTACTAAACACCCATAATTAAGGCAAGGTTAAGTAGCAGGATGATAAACACCATTGAATATTCACTGAGGGTCAGGAACTCTTCTGTGGCAATTGTTTCAAATGACTGCTGTCAATCCTTAATGCAAGAACTATCAATGCAATCTAGAGCCCCAAATCCCACTGCCTGCAAGGGTATTCAGGATCCCTAATGCTTCTAGTGTCTGCAGTGGTGTAAAAAGTATCTGCACTGTGATGTAAGACAGGAGGAAAGCATCCTGTCTACAGTGAGCAATGAACCACTTTTCACATTATGCTTACTGTGGACATCTTCCCTGTCCAAAGACTACAAGCCATGTCTTTCCCTGCCAACCTCTTAGCACACAATTAGCATTGAGGGAAATAAAGCAAATTACCCAGATGCAAAACCTGACGATGATTCATGGGTGAAGTTTTTTCATCCTTAAGTCTTCCATTTGTGGAACTCAGTGGTTCCACCTCCCATCATAATATATGCTTCATGTTCATACACAATGCCTGTTGCAGATTATTTCTGAGAAGCAGCATTAGAGCGGTGAACAACCCACTGCCAGGAGTATGTTTGGAAGAGAAGCACAGCAGAATGCCTGTGAAGTGAAAGTGCAGCCAGAAACAGACGGAAGGAAAACAAAGATGCAGAGGTAGGAAGGTGCCTGCTAACTAGAAGTTTCTCGGAGAACTGCAAACTCATTGTTGTTGTATCAGTAACCAATTATTGAATTACACATACAATCCCCTTTACCAATTACCTTGGAGTATTCAAAAACACCCCCTGGTTGGCAGAGTATAAAAGGAGCTGTAGGATCGCTAATAAATTGGAGTTTGCTCTATGACTCACATTGAGTCGACTGCTTGCCTCCCTCACGTCATCAAATGACGTGCTCATGACCTTTAAAGAGAGCACCCACAAAGCACTGCAACTCTGTTGTGGTTTTGAACTCTCATAGAATCATAGAATGGTTTAGGTTGGAAGAGACCTCAAAGATCATCCTGTTATAACCCCCCACCATAGGCAGGGACACCTCCCANACCCATTACCCCTCATCCTGTCATTACAAGACCTTGTGAATAGTCCCTCCCCAGCCCTCCTGTAGGCCCCCTTCAGATACTGGAGGGCTACTCTAAGGTCTCCTCGAAGCCTTCTCTTCTCCAGGCTGAAAAGTCCCAACTCCTTCAACCTGTCCTTATAGCAGAGGTGTTCCATCACTCTGATCATTTTCGTGGCCCTCCTCTGGACTCTCAGCAGCAGTTCCATGTCCTTCTTATGCTGGGGGCTCCAGAACTGCACACAGTACACCAGGTGGGGTCTAATGAGAGCAGAGTAAAGGGGGAGAATCACCTCCCTTGCCCTGCTGGCCACACTTCTCTTAATGCAGCCCAGGACACAGTTTGTTGTCTGGGCTGCATGTGTACACTCTTGGCTCATGTTGAGCTTCTCATCCACCCAGACACCCAGGTCCTTTTCCTCAGAGCTGCTCTCCAGCCACTTGCCAACCAGCCTGTATTTGTGCTTGGGATTGCAGCGACCCAGGTGCAGGACCTTACACTTGGCCTTGTTGAATTTCATGAGGTTAGACTGGGCCCACCTCTCCAGCCTGTCCAGGTCCCTCTGGATAGCATCCCTGCCCTCCAGCAAGATGACTGTGCCACACAGCTTGGTGTCATCTGCAAACTTGCTGAGGGTGCACTCGATTCCTCTGTCCATGTCACTGACAAAGATGTTAAACAGCACTGGTCCCAGCAGTGACCCTTGAAGGATGCCACTTGTCAATGGGCTCTGGGTGGACATTATGCCATTGATCACTACTCTCTGTGTGCAACCATCCAGCCAATTCCTTATCCAGCGAGTTGTCCACCCATCAAGTCCGTGTTTTTCCAGTTTGGTGACCAGGATATCATGTGGGACAGAGTCAAAGGCCTTTCTTAGATCCAGGTAGATGACATCAGTTGCCCTTTCCTTGTCCACTGCTGCTGCGAGTTCATCATAGAAAGCCACCAAATTTGTCAGGCATGATTTGCCCTTGGTGAAGCCATGCTGGTTGGCATCAGACACCTCTGCTTTGTT
>VWZI01008905.1:0-17951 GCA_013396835.1 Psilopogon haemacephalus | reverse complement strand
CAGGGTCATCCTTTTTTCCCTTCTTGAAGATAGGTGTTATGTTTGCCCTTTTCCAGTCAGCAGGAACTTCACCAGTCTGCCATGACCTTTCAAATACAATGGACAACGGCTTGGCAACTTCATCTGCCAGTTCCCTCAGGACCCATGGGTGGATCTCATCAGGCCCCATGGACTTGTGCACGATCAGATTCTTTAGGTGCTCATGAACAAGATCTTCAATTACAGTGGGCAGGTCTTCACTCCCCCAGTCCTTACTTTTGCCCTCTGGAGTTTGGACATCGTGGCTGGAGCACTTGATGATGGAGACTGAGGCAAAGAAGTCATTGAGCACCTCAGCCTTATCCATGTCTCCCGTCGCCAGCTCTCCATTTCCCTTCTGAAGGGGTCCCACATTCTCCCTAGTCCTCCTTTTCTCACTGGTATACCTGAAGAAATTCTTCTTGTTGCCCTTAATGTCCCTAGCCAGATTCAACTCCAGCTGTGCTTTAGCTTTCCTAACCTGATCTCTGCTTGCATGAACAACGTCTTTGTATTGGTCCCAGGTTACCTGTCCTTTCTTCCACTCTCTGTAGGCTTTCTTCTTGTGTCTAAGTGTGTCAGGAGTTCTCTGTTCATCCATGCAGGTCTCCTTGCATTCTTACCTGCCTCATACCCATATACCGGTGGACACAGTTGTAACCCAACAGGGTTTTCCCAAATGAAAAAGAAATGCAGACCCCTTATAATAATCCATTTTAATTTAACAGGACTAGGAAGGGCTTACCACAAGCACATAAGGTTTGCTGAAACAATTTGTAAATTTGTACAGGTATTTTCTTTATTCAGTTGTTTATTTTTCTCTTGTATGCATTTAGGAAAGGCCAAGCATGAGATTTGAGCTGTAAAGCAACTCAGAACTTACTGATATGATCAAAAGAAGTGTGCATAGCAGGGTGAAGGAGGGGATTCTGCCCCTTTTACTCTGCTCTTGTAAGACCCCATCTGGAGTACTCTGTGCAGTTCTGGAGCCCCGAACATAGGAAGGATATGGAACTGTTGGAGCGAGTCCAGAGGAGGCCATGAAGATGCTCAGAGGGCTGGAGCAGCTCTGCTATGAGGACAGGCTATGAGAGTTTGGGCTCTTCAGCCTGGGGAAGAGGAAGCTTTGAGAAGACCTTGCAGTGGCCTTTCAGTATCTGAAGGGAGTCTACAGAAGGAATGGGGAGAGACTATTCACAAGGTCTTGTAATAACAGGATGAGGAGTCATGGGTTTAAACTGGCAGAGGGAGATTTAAATTGGATGTTAGGAAGAATTATTTTCCAGTGAGGGTGGTGAGACACTGGCACAGGTTGCCCAGGGAGGTTGTAGATGCTCCCTCCCCAGAGGCATTGGATGAGGCCTTGAGTGACCTATTCTAGTGAGAGGTGTCCCTGCCTATAGTGGGGGACTGGATGATCTTTGAGGTCCTTTTCAACCTAAACCATCCTATGGTTCTATGAATCTATGACTCTGCTCTGAGAGATCAGTAGGTGTGCAGCAAAACAAAAAGAGTAAAGAAGCTGAATTGTTCATTGAACCTTTAAGCATCAACAAATAACACTTTCAGTGAAGACTGACTGTTTTGCAGAAGTAGGTGTAAGCTGAACACAGGAAAAAAAGATGTCCCAAACCCCATTTTGCAAGCCCATGACAAAATCTTTTCTGTATTAGTAATACAGATGGAAAAGAACAGCAGTGATGCATTTACATATGGGGCATAGTGCAAACGGCTTTTTCAATTTACTTAGAAAACACCTTGTCATGAGATAATGTTTAATTAGGTTCGATATCCCGTGGGGAGAGGGGGTCCTAGTGCCCCCCCGAGGTTCTTTTGGGTTCCGGTCGGCAGAAACAAATGCACAAGTCGCTCAAAACGCCAGGTGCAGCGATTTAACAGTCAGAACTTAGGAAACAGAGAGGCTACATATAAAATAGGTCCCGACTGTGCCTATAAAGTGCCTGCGAGGCATGAGGGGGGAAAACACGCTCCTTCCCAAACCTGAAGGGGGGGGAGGAAGGGAAAAGACAGACTTAGCCTGGATAGGGAAGTAGAGAGAGAGAGAGAGAGAAGGGGATCAGCCTTGCCGCTTCTGTGGAGAGCTGCTATGCTTCGCTGCCTGTTGCCTGCTGGATGCTGCCTTGCACGTGGCTGGGCTCTTCACAGCCACAGCGGGAGACGACGGTGAGCGAGGAGAGTGAGGAAGAGCGACTAACGGCTGTTGATCCCTACCTAAATACCCTACGGGGGTGTGTGAAACTGTCCAGTAGGTATTCAGCATTCTCTAGCTGACCAATTGATTCAAAAAACTCCACGCATACATGCCGCCCGAGGTCTCCTTGGGTCCCGGGGCCACGTGGGGTGCCCCAGCCCCTCAACCCCTACTGGACCTTGGACGGTAGGGGGAGAAGAGAGCCCAGGGATTGGACCAATTCTAGGGTGTTTGTCACATCCATACCAGGACACACCTTGAACATTGCACCTACTGTACCAGACTACAGGAAAAAAGATAAAAGCAAATGAAAAGTTGCTCCAAGGAATGTCCTTTCCTTCCAAGCACTTCTCAAGTGCTGGAATAAAGTTGCTGTTACTAATATAAACTCAGTATAAGAAATGAAAAATTATGACCTACACATAACAAACTATACATATAAGAGATATTACAACACAAGGAAGTTGTTGCTTTTCAAAGGATCACAGGATGTTAGGGGTTGAAAGGGAGTTCTGGAGAGCTTCCAGTTCAACCCCCCTGCCAGAGCAGGACCAGAGAATCTAGAAAATGTCACACAGGAACACATCCAGAAAAGGGCTGGAAAGTCTCCAGAGGAGGAAATTTCACAACCTCTCTGGGCAGTCTGTGCCAGTGCTCTGTCACCCTTACAGTCAAGAAGTTCTTCCTTATGTTGAGGTGGAAATTGCTGTGCTGTAGTTTCCATCCCTATTGCTTGTCCTATGCCAGGGCAAAAGTGAGCAGAGGCTGTTCCTGTCCCTTTTTTCCTGATCCTCAGCCCTCAGATATTGATAGGCATTGCTCAGATTCCCTCTCAGCCCTCTCATAGACTAACCAGCCCCAGGGCTTTCAGCCTTTCCTCATCAGGCAGTGCTCTAGTCCCTTCAGCATCCTCATAGCCATCCCCTGTACTCTGTCCAGCAGATCCCTGTCCCTTTTGAACTGGGGAGCCCAGAACTGGATGCAATATTCCAGGTGAGGTTTCACCAGGGCAGAGTAGTTGGGGAGAAGAACCTCCCTGATCTGCTGGACATGGTCTTCTTAATGCACCCCAGGATCCCATTGGCCTTCTTGGCTGCAAGGGCACATTGTTGTGCCATGCAGAACTTGTCCACCAGAACTCCTTCTCCTTTTAAGTTCCTTCTTCCATTACTCTTTACATGCATATCACACATCTTTTCCAGAAAAATGCTTTCAGGCAGAAATTATATTTGAGCTAAAAATTAATTATTTACTTAGTTCTCCCCTATTCAAATTTTAAAATATTTTTTTCCTTTATGCCAACACCTGATACCATTTTATGGTGAGAGCCACTCAACTGGTAATGCTGAGACTCTCTGTTGATAAATCTAATGGGTGCAAAACTTCGTAGCAGTGTATTAGGAAAGCTGGTATGGCATAAGAAGATGCAATATTGTTTTCAAATTGGATCAGCCTTTGACCATAGGTCATGTTGCAGTTTGTAAATTTTTACTACTTGCTGTGGTATGGCTGGAAAGCCATGGACATGTAATGAACAATCAGTTTGTTAAAGATCCCCTTCAATGGGCCTCTCTTAGCGTGAGAAAAGCAGGTCAATCTACAGCTTTGGTAGCACTGCTTCAGCAGTACCAACTGATAACAGGGAGCTGGCTGAAGAAGAAATGAAAACATGTTGGGCAAAACAGCAGACATATGTCAGAATAAAGGGTGTGTGGACAGATAAGAATTACCGATGACAAATAGAATAGCATGAACTGGGAGAACCTTAGGATATATAACCTGTGCTGATTTTACAATAAAGTTGAACAATACTTTGATCATATTGGTCAATTGTATTGATTCCGAGCTCCTTCATGACAACTTGCTATATTCCAATGGCATCTTGGCTTGTATTAAAAATGCTGTGGCTACTGGGAGCAGGGAGGTGATTGTCCCCTTGTACTTGGCTTTGGTGAGGCCACACCTCGAGTACTGTGTTCAGATTTGGGCTCTGCAATACAAGAGAGGTGTGGAGATGCTGGAGTGGGTACAGAGGAGGGCAACAAAGCTGGGGAAGGGGCTGGAGAATAAATCTTATGAGGATTGACTGAGGGAGGTGAGATTGTTTAGTTTGAAAAAGAAGAGGCTGAGAGGAGACCTCATTGCTGTCTTTAGCTAACTGAAGGGACATTGTGAAGACACTGCTGCTGTTCTTTTCCCACAGGTAATTTGAGACAGAAGAAGGTGGAGTGGTCTCAAGCTGAGGCTGGCTAGGTTTAGAATGGACATTAGGAAAAAGTTTTTCCTGGAGAGAGTGGCCAGGCACTGGAATGAGCTGCTCAGGGAGGTGATTGAGTCACTAGCCCTGGATGTGTTTAAGGGTGGTTTGGATGTGATGCTTAGGTCTATGGTTTAAGGTGTATCTTTCAGAGTAGGGTTATAGTTTGGACTTGGTGATCTTGAGGGTCTCTTCTAACCTGGATTTTTCTGTGATTCTGACAAATACAGATACATTAATATTTGCCATCCTCAATTAGCTTTCCATGTCCGTATCCCTGGTGCTTTAATTTGTTTTAATTTCACCTGCTGCAGACCTCATATTAACATTTTACCAGTGGTGTATTTGTACTTCCTCTGAAGAACCACTTATAACATCAATTTAAAAAACAGGAAAGAGATAAAATGAAATAGTGCAGCCATTTGCTACACTACTGAATTCAAATATTTTCTTTTCCTTTTGATTTCCATTGCAGTTTGCTTCTACCATAGTGACTTTCCAAGTCTCCTGCCTGGCAGTTGAAAGCAAAAGAATATAGAAGAAATGGGCAAAATTGCACCAACCCAGCATCCTACCTCTGACTTGGTAGTAAGCCTACCAAGACCGAGGCTAAGGCAGAGTACAAGACCCTGGGCAATCACACAGGCATGGCTCCCAAATGTGCTCCATCTGCCTCCAGTCCTTTCAAAAGAGACCAGGGAGATTCCTGCCTAGGCTTTTCTCTGTGGTTCATTAAGAGTGTCACATGCGGATGAGTTAGTAACTGTTGCTCTTAACTAGAGTAAGAAAGCAAGACATCAGAGCTCCATCCTCTTCAGACAACATCAAGGTGCCACAAACATGCCGATCTTGAGTACTCTGGTCCTACTTGTCCCTGCTGTCCAAAACGACTGCACCTGCAGCAGACAGCAGTGCACATGTGTGTCTATGGCCCAGAGGCTGCAGCTCCCCAACAGCACAGGGATGACTGTTGGAGAGGGCATGACAGTCCAAGCATGCATTTCCATCCACTGCTCCTGCTGCGGCATTACTCACCCTGCCACAGACAGTGGATAAGGAGTCTTGGTGATCTCTTAAACCACTGCAACCACAGCTGGAGGAGCAATGGTGGCATTTGACAGTGCAGTAAGGCTGTGGTATCACTGATGGATGCTTTGGGCAGAAGGACCTCTGACTTCTCTTCTGTCATGGACAAATATGTCCAGACTGTTGTGGTGGATTAGGAACTTTCCCCCAAAAAGACACTTGGATTCACCAGATGAACTCAAAGGGTTTGGAAGTAGGATGAAGCTATATTTACAGCATAGTACAAATTTACAAGCATATATACACAATATTTACAAAGCAGTTACAATTATACGAATTAGAAGTAATACACAATTTTGAACTCCCTCCTGGACAAAGAAGCTGCCCAGAAGGGCTTAAAATCAGCACCTCTTTCTTTTTCTTCCCACCCCTTTATTTCAGACAAACAAACAAGCAGAAACTGTAAGCAAAGCTGTCAGCAAAGCTCATGTGTTAATTGCTGAGATCGGAGCTGAGATATCAGAGCCAACAGGGGTTAGAAGGAAGTGATTAGATCCAAGGACACAGGCCAGACAGAGAAACAAACAGGGCAACTTCCCAAGACACTTTATGTTTTGACTTTTTATCTCTCTTAGCAATCCAATGAATGATATAGACTTCATCCTTGTTTTCTTTTCACAGCTAATGATCTAATTTCTCTCATTAAAATATTCCAATTAGTCTCAAACCAGCACACAGGTAGACTGAAATTCAGGGGCAGTATTCATGGTCTGACATCTCTTTATCTCACACATTAGACCACATGTTGGAAAGAGATTTAGGACAATGACTGCTTTCTGTTTTCAACAAAACCTTCATTTAAATATTTCCCAAACTGTATTTCTGCATGACACAGCTTCCCTCATGTGACAAGAGTAGTTTCCTTACCAAGTTATCATCTGTAAATATCAATTTGCTCTTTTACTATACCAGGCCCACATACCACCAAAAAGTATCAGTTTATAGTTTGAAGCTCACAAGGAGGAAAACAAAATTCTGATGAACTCTCCTCTCATTTCCTAGTAACTTATGTATATATATCTAAAAGAAATTCTCTCCCTTGTTTTGAAGTTTGCACAAAGTAAAGAGCATTGCCAGAGAAGAGAATAACTCAGTGGCATATCTGCTTTTAATTAACTGCAGCAATTGTGAACTATTTTGCTGTAACACAATGGATGAGAGCTGTGCATGAAATGAAAGCTTTCCATTTAATTTGGTGTTATCCTTTCAGCATCCATTTTAGAAACATCTCAATACCATTGTGGATTTCAGTTACTGAAAGCAGTCGCTACACACCTTGAGCAAGACCAGGATGCTGTTGTGTAAGTCATGGCAAGAAGCCATCTTTAGCTGAGCAACTCTCAGTGTGGTGGCCGAGATGATACAAAGATGTAAGTGTAGAGCAAAGCCATAAAGCAAAATGGTCCTAGGCAGCTGACTTACCAGTGCATCAACTGCAATACACTGCCCTCCTCCCTCTATCCCTGATTGATGAGCCCAGGATTGCTTTTAAATGGCCTGGTTCCTCCTAGGCCTTTGCCTGTTGCTCAATAGGGTGTTTCAAGATTGGATTGCCTTAAGGAAGTTTATTACAATTGCTAAGAGAACTGGAGCAGAAACTCCCATGGAGACAATTCTGCTTTTGCAGAGAGGTGCCTGACCTCCTACCTAGCCACCATAGAGGCCCTGCTATACCCTGGGAACGCTTTCAGAATAAATTGAGCTGGAACCAAATTGTAGGGAAAAGTCATGCAAAATTACTTCATGAAGTGTCATGGTTTCCCTCTTATCCATAAGATCTTTGCACTCTGTGTAACACTTCTAACACAGCTCTGCTCGGTAAGCAAAAAAAGCAGTTCACAAACAACCTGTATCAGATCTGATTTTGAGCCAGCATTTAGACTCAGAAGGAGAATGCAAGCTCACTACTCTTTCCTGTACAGTACACATATTATACAGTTGCATCTACTCCTATCTCCAGATTTCCACCTTGCTCAATATTTATTAACTGCTGGTTGTGACAGCATGTTGCCGTTTTATGTCCTGTATCCCACATTAGCAAGATTCTATATTTCTTATGTGGACCTGGAAATTAATCTATCCAACCTGAAGCCAAACCTGTCTAAATCACTCCCAAGTTCATTGTTTTCCTTGGCAGTTCCACCACAATAGAGAATTTCATCATGTTTGGAATTCTTTCTCTTAAGTCTTTAAACACATAATGAACAAAATCCTTTTAAACAGCATTCTGCCCAGAACACAATCAGCTCTCTGGCTTCTAGTCTTTGACATGGCATTCAGTCCTGTCACAATTTCTAATTCTTAACTTGAGTTGTTTAAGACTGAATCCCAAATAATTTATCAGATAACTTCCCCTACTGTTTGCCCAGAGAGAAGAGAATTTTTTAACACCTCTCCACAAAGCCCTCCAAAGTTTCATGGAAAAAAAAAAAAAAAAAAAAAAAAAGAGGAAAAATGACATGCTGCAAATTGCTCACTGTCAGATATGTCTATCAAAGGGATCACTCTCTCAGCTCCAGATGGCAGGTCTCCTACAGGAAGCAGCTGGTCCTTTGGCACAATATCCGCACAAAGTGCCACTGGCTAAGGCCTTCTGTGGTAATTCAGGGCCACTGCAGGGATTTTGTGCTGAAATCATTTCAGCTGTACAAGCTAGGCCTTCGCTCTCCAGCAGACCAGCGAGGGCAGTCAACCTCACTGATTCATCACCTCCCACGCCAAGGCCGCTCTCTTCTCTGTGAGGGGGCATGTGGGTGTACCATGTGCTTTGAATGGCTTTTGAGGTTACTATAGAAGTTGGTAAACTTTGTTTCTCAGTTGGGCCACCCTTTGCATTTTCTTCAAGTAGTGATATACTACTGCATGTGTAAACCAGCCAGGAATTCCATTCATGTGTGCAAGAATAAAAGGACAGTAAGTCATCTTTTATGCACAGTGCACAACATCGTGATTTCCTTCCTTCCTTGATTCTTTTATTTGTTCCTTAGGCAAAATATATTTTAAGTTCAATACTAGTTGACTTATGACTGTTCCTAAACTTAATACATCCCATAACTAAAAAGTTGAGCATAAACTGATTTTCTTTTCACATTTTGCTTATTTCTGATCAGGGTATTTGGTGCATAGTTCCATTTTACTTCATGCTACAAGTCATAGAATCAATAGAATCATAGAATGGTTTAGGTTAGAAGGGATCTCAAAGATCATACAGTTCCAAACGCCCACCATAGACAGGGACACCTCCCACTAAAACAGGCCTCTCAAGGCCTCATCCAACATGGCCTTGAGAGTGTGTAGCTACTCTTCCTTCCATATAGAACTCTCCTCAACATTTTGAAGAGGCTGTCCTTGTTACAGCATTTCTAAAAAACCCACCTCAGCTCTCCAAGCAGCAATTATGCTCAGTGAGTGTTCAGCAGACTCACTCTGTGCTAGTGTGCGCTGGTGGTCTTCCTACATTGCCCATCTCAGCCAACAGAGAATGCAATTTCCTAAAAATTAGCACATGACCTAGCTTATGTAAGTACTGTAATAGCTTAGGAAACAGACAATGACACAGAAAGTCAAGCTCTGCAGGCAGGCTGCAGAGCCCTGCATGCTCCACACATCGGTGGCACCAGCTGCAGCCCAATTAACTCCACAATGCACAGGTGTTCCCAGAAATAAAGAAGCACAGCAAACTTTCCTTTAGGGGTCTGGAAGAATAGCAGAGGTCTCTATGTTCTTCAGGGCACCAAACATCAAACAGATTGAGGAAATGAGAAAGAGGGATACTGGCAGGCAGTGGAATAAAAATAACCTGAATTGAAACGTAGAATCATAGAATGGTTTACATTGAAAAGGACCTCAAAGATCATCCAGCTACAAACGCCCACCATAGGACATGTCACTCAAGGCCTCATCCAACCTGGCCTTGAACACTTCCAGGAAGGGAGCAGCCACAACCTCCCTGGGAAATCTGTGCCAGTGACTCACCACCCTCAATGTAAAGAACTTCTTCCTAACATCCTGTTTAAATTTCCCCTCTGCCAGTTTAAACCCATTACTCCTCATCCTGTCATTACAAGACCTTGTGAATAGTCCCTCCCCAACCCTCCTGTAGCCCCCTTCAGATACTTGAAGGTCACTGCAAGGTCTCCTGAAAGCCTTCTCTTCTCCAGGCTGAAGAGCCCAAACTCTCATAGCCTGTCCTCATAGCAGAGCTGCTCCATCTCTCTGATCATCCTTGTGACCCTCCTCTGGACTTGCTCCAACAGTTCCGTGTCCTACTTGTGTTGGGGGCTCCAGAACTGTACACAGTACCCCAAATGAGGTCTGATGAGAGCAGAGTAAAGGGCCAGAATCCCCTCTCTTGCTTTTCTGGCCACACTGTTCTAGCTGCAGCCCAGGACACAGTTGCTGCTGAGCTGCAAATGCTTTACCTGTACAAGACAAACTCAAGACCCATGAAGCATTTTAGGACCTGGACACGAAAGTCTCCTGTTGCTTTGTTGGTTTTAGAGGAGTTCTTCTAAGCTGGGCATACAGCCTCTATCATTCAAAAGGCAAACCACAAAATTTCTAAGCGATATTCTAAAATTTCACCTTTTAATGACCTTTCAAAGTGATCTGCAGCAGAGACAGTTTGGGGTAAAAGTGACTTAGCTGTTGACAGTTTCTGGCAACAATTTGGTGTTGCTGAACAGAATGGAGTCAATAAACATTAAAAAAAATCAAATAGAAAATGTGACCACCTTCTTAAAAAGACTTGGAAAAGCTCTTAACTGCAATATCTTGATGAGTTAACTGAAAGGCAAAAATCAAGGAAAATAATTCCATGGAAATATATAAATGAGGGAAACCCTCACATCAATTTAATCTTGGAATATAATCTGTTTGCTAAAAACAAAAAAAAACCAAAAAAAAACCCCACTTAATTTTCCTGCTAAAAAATAAATGAAGCTGAAGATTTTGAGACTTTCATTCATCAATAAAACATTATTTCATTACACCAACAAACTTACTCTGACAAAATCAGCAAATGTATATTTATTAAGTAAACTTCCAGAGAGCCAAGATACTACAGCAGAATTGTCAGCATGGGAGATTCATAGATCAGCATTCCCTTATTAAAAAGAAGAGCAGTTACATTGTGTAACAGACCTTTCACACAATCATAGAATCACAGAACAGCCTGGGCTGGTTTGCTAGTTTGAACTAATTAGAGGGTTTGAATGATAAATTAGACTATAGGCTGAGAAAGGAAAACACTGATGATGCTACTTCACTTAGGTTTACTGAGAAAGAAAAAAGTTGTTTAAGAGTTGTAAGCCAAACTTATTCTGTGAGTCTGTGATTTTGTGTGGAATATTTTTGGCCCTGAAGCTTCTAGATAGTTTAAAATTCTGTGTCAATTGTCTGTCTCCATATTGCTGGAAAAGAGAATCCGACAACTGACATCACTCCCATGGGAGCAGAACATCAACGCGGACCACAAGAATAGAGGTTTCCTGCTTTCTTACAAACTTGTATGCAGAACTTATTGTAAGAAATTCAGCCTTACCCCTGTGCATGCTCTCAAACCCAGGGCCAGGAAGAACATCGTACTCAGAGACCTCTGAAGACCACCTAACACTCCGTGAGAACCCCTAGTGATGGTATCAGCCATCACACCACCACCAGGTGCTGGATGTGGTTAAGCCAAACAGCTCTTGCAATATGCTAAGTAATTTTGGGGAAAAACGATGAATATGTAAGATGATGATCTGATGAAAGAGAATAAATGACCAACTTAGGGCAGAATATTCCCTAATGAACTGACAGGAGGGTGTAGAGAGGTAGGCACTGGGCTCTGCTCACAAGTGACTCATGGTAGAATGAGAGAAAATGGCCTCAAGCTGTGCCAGAGCACATTTAGGCTGGACATTAGGAATATTTTTTTTCACAGAAAGGGTTGTGAGGCACTGGAAGAGGCTGCCCAGGGAGGTGCTGTAGTCACCATCCCTGGAGGTGTTTAAGAGCCGTCAAGATCTGGTGCTTGGGGAAATAGTGTAGGGATAGACCTGGTGGAGAGGGAGAAATGGCTGCACTTGATGAGCTCAGAGCTCCTTTCTGGCCTGGGCGATTCTGTGATTCTACAATTCTATCACCAGGAAGATAGAGTGTTTATCTCCAGAAGAAAAGAAGTCTGCTCCTGTCTGAAATGATGAAACTACAGTTTTCCTGATCATACATTTGTCCTGTATCTCTCAGGAAGGAAGATTAACAGAATCACAGAATTAACAAGGTTGGAAAAGACCTTTGAGATCGTCAACTCCAAGCTATCACCTAACACCTTCTAATTAACTAAACCACTGCACTAAATGCCTCATCCATCCTCCTTGTAAACACCTCCAGGGATGATGACTCCACCACTTCCCATTCCAATGACAATCACACTTTCTGTGAAGAACTTCTTTCTAACATCCAGCCTGAACCTGCCCTGATGCAGCTTGATGCTGTGTGCTCACAGATCCCATAACATCAGATTACACCATCTATCTGACTAATAATTGAGGAGGAGATAAATGCTTCCTTTTTTTACCAGACATCAGAACCAGAGTTTATAAAAATGTAAAAATCCAAGACTATGCTTCAACTTGTGTTGGGCATATTAAGTCACATGACACTGACAGGCATTTCCATGCCTCAAAGCAGAACATAACTCTGCAATCTGTTTCACAAAAGCAGCCTGGTAACTCATCTCCATTATTTATGAGCATGGCAGCACTGCATAGCTCTGCAGAGGTTAAGAGAAATAAAGATTAAAATTCTGAGAACTCTGCCGAAGAAAAAACTCTTCTGCTGCTCTGGTTTAACTGTGATGAGGTCAGGAAAATTTTATAGTGGCAGAGGACTTTTCACTTGTACTCTTACTTCTGACAAATGCAGAGCAAGTAAATCACAGGTCTCCATTATGTATCACACAACAACTTGGAACTTCCTTCTCTGACATCAACAGAGAAGCAACTGCAATATTCCCAATTATCCTAGTTTACAATATTTATTTCAACCGTGGTATAGAGATACAGCTGTAGCCAAGCTCTTCTGGTCTCACAGATATCATAAGCCTTGGCTGGGAAAAAAATGATGGATGGTTCCCTTATGGAGTAGGAAGGCACCATCATAGGAAGGCTATTTTCTGTGAAGGCTCTACTGTCCAGATGCTTTGGTGTCCCTCTGGTTTCGCTGGGTGGTAAAACATTGCATTGGGGCTGAGCTTTCTTCACACTGTCCACCTGGCAATTTGGACATCAAAATAAACCAGAGCAGCTTTACCATCACTACAATTCTCACTGCTATCCAAATGCAAATGGTAACACCTTTGGGCACATAGAATCATAGAATGGTTTAGGCTGGAAAGGACCTTAAAGATCATCTAGTTCCATCCCTCGCCATAGGCAGTGACACCTCCCCCTAGACAAGGTTGCTCAAGGCCTCATCCAACCTGGCTTTGAACACCCCCAGGGAGGGAGCATCCACAGCCTCCCTGGGCAACCTGTGCCAGTGTGTCACAACCCTCACTACAAAGAACTTCTTCCTAACATAAGTTTAAACCTCCCCTCTTCCAGTTTAAACCCATTACTCCTCAGCCTGTTAATAAAAGACTTTGTCAATAGTCCCACTTCAGTCTTCCTGTAGGCCTCCTTCAGATACTGGAAGGCTACTATAAGGTCTCCTCAAAGCCTTCTCTTCCCCAGGCTGAAGAGCCCAAACTCTCATAGCCTGTCCTCATAGCAGAGCTTCTCCAGCTCTCTGATCATCTCTGTGACCTCCTCTGGACTTGCTCCCACAGTTCCATGTCCTTCTTGTTTTGGAGGCTCCAGAAATGCACACAGTACTCCAGATAGAGTCTGATGAAAGCAGAATAAAGGGGGAGAATCCCTTCCCTTGCCCTTGATGTATATCTTGATGTATATCTCATCAAGAGATACACAGAACTATCTCCAGCCATATGCAAAGCAGTACATACACATGCACACATCTAGTAGAGAAAGATTTGTCTAAACTGTGCTTCCTTATTTGTGTCTAAAACTGCATCTGCGTGATGGCATAGGAAGCCCAGTGGAAATCCTGAAGTAGTTATAGATCTATATTTGAAAAACATAATTCCCCCCAAATTAGGGATTTTGACCGAATTAATGTTCTGTATCACGTCTTTGAGAAGATAACATGAGAGATGTTTAAATGAAACCGGAAGGCAGTATCAGTCATTCCTTTTTTCCAGACTAGGAGACTACCAATCCTCCTTTTCCCAACAATGTGAGTGAGAGAGGAGAAAATGGCAGTCTTTGACAGGGATATAAAGAGAATGGTAACTACAAAGTGAATGGCAAAGAATCCTTCCAGGAAATCCTGTATTACAATGACCAATGCAGTCAGGAGGACAACAGTGACAACCTGGAATATTGCATCCAATTCTGGGCTCCCCAGTTCAAGGGGGATAGGGATCTGCTAGACAGAGTACAAGGGAGGGCTACAAGGATACTGAAGCGTCTGGATCACTGTCTGATGAGGAAAGGCTGAGAGCCTTGGGGCTGCTTAGTCTGCAGAGGAGAAGGCTGAGAGGGAATCTGAGCAGTATCTATCAATATCTGAGGGCTGGGGTTCAGGAAGGAGAGGACAGGGACAGCCTCTGCTCACTTGTGCCCTTGGACAGGACAAGGGGCAAGGGATGGAAACTGCGACACAGGAAGTTTCACCTCAACATGAGAAAGAACTGTAAGGTGACAAAGACTGTAAGGGTGACAAAGCACTGACACAGACTGCCCAGAAAGGTTGTGGATTCTCCTTCTCTGGAGCCTTTCCAGTCCTGTCTGTATGTGCTCCTGTGTGACCTGCACTAGATTGTATGGTCCTGCTCTGGCAGGGGGTTGGATTGGAAACTCTCCAGAAGTCCCTTCCAACCTCTAGCATCATGTGAGCCTCTGAATAGCGAAAGGTCCAGTAAATGGCTACAAGACACACTAGGGAAATTAGTGAAAAAAACTTTGTTATTACTGTCAAAAGAGACTTGTAATTGAATAAAAAAATCAGGGAACATATTCCTCAGATCTACGGGTACAGATGCACTAAGCAGTTGTGAACAACATGTCAAATTTTGTGACAGAAATCACATTAAGTTACCAAAAAGGTAATGTTTGTTAGGATTGAGAAAAGACAACATCAATACAGTAATATTCAGAACTGCATGCTCCTTTTATGGCTTCTTTGCTTGGTTGGTCATGCTACTACTTGTGAGGTGGTCAGACTGATCCTCTGTTTAATAATAACAATTCTTATCTAGTTTGACGCCATGAGCAACCCAGGAATGGATGACAGATGTGACTCGTATTCCTTCTGGAGAGTAACGATGAAAATACTGCACACTGATCGGAAGTTTAAAGAGAGATTCTATTTACTAGTGCATATATGCAAAAGGCAATCAGGTAGAATGGATACATCCACAAACTAAGCCAAGTCTATTATTATTATTATTATTATTATTAGTAGTAGTAGTAGTAGTAGTATTTCAAATTTTGTTTTTACAGATTATCCAATGGTAGCAAAAGAGGCAGCCTCTCAGATCTGATGGAAAGAAAGATAAAAGAATGGTTTGTAGCTGCTGAGCAATGACATAGATATGAAAAAAACAGGTTAGCAAGCAGCAGTCACCTGCAGGAGGCTGTTGACTTTAGAAATCTCACAAAGGAAAGGTGATGATGTTATGGAACTATTGATGAAGGAGATCGGAAACCAGGCCTCAATCCTATTGAATCTGTTTAGCTCAGAGATGGACTAAATGAAATACTGAGGTTTTTGCACATTCTCCTAAATGAAAATTATAAAATAGTGCTGACAAAAAGAAAGTGCCAGTTCTTTGTTAAAAAGCAAAGATTTTAAAATAATTATATGTCCCTTATTCTGCTGCATCCCGTTGCGAGAAAACTGTTCTTTTAACACGGCTATTCACACCTGACAGAACAGGTGGTGTGAGCCTGATTTTACTGACAAGTTTCTTTTTGGTTCCCAGACCTATGAGCTATAGGCCTGTAACAACCATGATGACTCCCACAGCATCTAGAAATGCAAACCTGGTAAACACCTGCCACAAGCCCACAGTCAGATTTTGGGTGGCACAACACAGACAGAAAGATAGTTTGAATACCTTTACACCAGCTTTATGTCAGCTAAGCTCAGGCCATGCCTGAATCCACATAAAACTAACCTGTCAAGATTGAGTCCAAGTTTTTCCTGAACAGGTACTTTACCTGTTATACCTGTGTGTGACCGCAGGTAGGTATTATGGTGCGAGATAGGATTTTCCAAAATTAATAGTGCTTATTAATCTTGATATTCATGAGTCTTGCTACTGGCCACAATTTTAATAATAATAGGTTCTTTTGCAATGGTCATGAAAACATTACATAGAGGATAAACAGAATCTGGAACACTTAAGGAATAGCTAGCAATAATACAACAAGCACTAAACCATTAGAACTGGAAGAGAGGTCCTGATCATCAATTGTGCTGCTTGCCTACTAGAGGACCTTGAGAAGCTCCTTTCTGCTTAAGGCAGTAGGCACTTGGAATTGGAGAGTGAGGCTTTATGTATTTACTCACAAAACTATATTTCTGGATTCCCAGAGCTAACTACAGTTTCCAGACAGTAACCAAACACTTGCAGGGAGTTCTGTTGGTGTCTTGGTAGTCATTAAGACTTCTGATCTTTCCAGGCTCTAAACAGGAGTACTGGGAGAGAGAATGGTGATCTCTGACCTGATCCTGGTTCCTCTTGGACAATCTGTGTCCCTTCCAGGGCTTGCAGTCTCGCAGATGTGCAGCCTTGGCATGATGCAATGTTGGCTAAGCAAGCCTATCATGTGAAGGCACCTAAGGCCTATTCCTGGTAAATTTAAGGTATAGAAGGTTTCCAGGTAAACAAACCCAAAGCTTCAGGGCTTGTTATTACGTAGCTTATAGCTTGGCAGAGCATTGCAGGATGTAATGGCAGAAAGCAATGAGGAAGAGCACTGCCAGAAGCAGAGAGCACATTGTGATTGCCTTCTTATTTCTTTTTATCAATGTATATGAAACTAATGGCTCTTTGGCCACAGATCAGCCAATAAAAATGGCACTTTGCCAATCTTAACCATACTAGGTAAAGTCAGGGCTTACTTTTACCTTTTTAGGGCAAAACACAAACAAGTGTATAAACATGTGCGGGTACCCTGTAAACAGACATGGAGGCACCAGGCCCTTTATCTTCCATTCCTTCCTGCTGTTGCTTCTCCCATCAGCTGAGAGACAGAGGGCAGAAAACATGTCTAGGCAAGCCAGGACCTGTTTAAGCCAAATTTGGCCTATTCTGGCCTGTCACGGGATAAAGCTTAATTAGGCTTTATATCCCGTGGAATGAGGGGGTCCTAGTGTTCCCTCGAGGTTCTTTTAGGTCTCGGTCGGAAGAAGCAAACACAAATGTTGCTCGAACGCCAGGTGCAACAGTTTAACAACCAGAACTGGGGAAAACAGAGAGGTTACATACAAACCAGATCCCAACGCGCCTACAAAATGCCCGCGAGGCACGAGTGGGGGGGAAAATACGCTTCTTCCTGAACCCAAGGCGGGGGGAAGAAGGGAAAACCGACTTAGCCTGAAATAGGGAAATAGGGAGAGAGATAAAGAGAGAGATTAGCCTTGCCGCTTTGGGAGAGCTGCCGTGCTTCGCTGCCTGCTGCTGGCTGCCTGTTGCTGCGCACATGGCTGGGCTCCTCAGCAGCCACGGCGGGAGACGACGGTGAGCGAGGAGAGTGAGGAAGAGTGGAAGAAAGAGCAACTAGCGGTCACTGTGCCCTGCCTTAAACACCCTTGGGGGCGTGTGAGACTGACCAACAGGCACTCAGCATTCTTCAGGTGGCCAATTGGTTTAAAAAGCTCCACGCCTGCGTGCCGCCCGAGGCATCCCTGGCTCCTGGGGCCACGTGGGGTGCCCCCGCCCCCTCAACTCCTACTGGACCTTGGACGGTAGGGGGAGGAGAGAGCCCAGGGGTTGGACCAATTCTAGGGTATTCGTCACCCCATACCGGGACATGGCCTTCCATGACAATGTGACATTTCTGATTTCTATACTAAGAAGTCCACACATCATGCTACAGCTCTTCTATCTAGATGTCCACAGTTCAGGGTCTGCTTGGGAGGTATGTTCATCTCCAGCCCTTGGCCATTTCACAAGAGGACTTCTCCTTCACTAGTTGCTACCTTTCCCAAACACTCAATTTTCACAGACAAAGAATTGTAAATGATTCCTACCCCTGAAGGATTTACTGTGATGAGACATTGTCATGAGATATCATTTAATTAGGTGCGATATCCCGTGGATGG
>VWZI01008903.1:3610-14808 GCA_013396835.1 Psilopogon haemacephalus | reverse complement strand
TCTGTCTTGGTAGCTAATTCAGAGTAAAATTACTAACTCCTTCCTGCCACTAATCTCTCTGGCCGATCTACTTCAGCTTATCTGCAGCATCAACAGGTGGTGAGATAAGACTGGGGAAGGGGGGAAAGGTGGTGAGGGGGGTTTGGTTACCCTCTCTTGGGGATTTTGGTCTCTGGGAGGGGTGTGGTGCCTGTGTTACCTTTTCGCTGTATATATCTGTAAATATCTGTTATATTGTGTAAATATTTGCTTGTACATTGTGCATTGCTGTAAATATAAAGCTTCATTTATTAACTTCCAATATTTTCTCAGTTTTAGCTGGGGTTTATAAAGGTGGGGTGGGCAGGTAACTGCAAACCCACTACACTAACTTCAGTCCCAGACAGCTCAATCACACATGACCACTTCACAAACAACCACATGGATATTTTATGCTGAAAGCAAAATGTACAAGGATGTAAATGGACATGTTGAACACATATGCAGATAAAGCCCAGCAGCATTTGGTGTATTGCACAGGTGGTATAAATGCTTTTTCGTTTTAATGTAATATTTCTTCAGTTTATATGTACTGGGCTTGTAACAATCTTTTTTTTTTTTTCCTCTTATGGTCCCTGACACAACCTCAGATGTCATTGTCACACCCAAGCCATCATGCTTTATGTATGGAATAAATAAATGGGCAAGGAATTTGCATGACTTTATACTATCTATGTGGAATAAAATATATTCAGTGCCTTTTGTCCATCTATTAGGAGAATGGTGACACTGGTGTTGTAGGTTTATCTAATTTTTATTGCTGTGGAGGGAATGTCACAAATGTTGGGTGCACAGGCTATTAATTTTGCAGTCCTCTGTTGCCTGGTGTATAATTATCATGGCTCCTCTTTTTTAAACACCAGTCTTATCTTTGTTTTACTCTCTTTGTTGATAGATGTAACCTCAATACTGTTACCATGGCTACAGTAACAGTAGCTGAGAAGATTTTGTTTGTTGTAAACAAACTGATCTATGCAGGCGCAGATCCTAGTGGAGCGTTTCCAGTCCCCTGCCATATATATTCTGATTAGCGCTGCCTTCTCCCTCCCACAACTTATTCCTTATTTTAATTAGCATTAATTTAAGCTGTATCAAGAAGTGTTTCTCCTTCTTTGCAATTGCATCCCCTTTCTGACAGCTTATCTCCTTGTGGGAACTGCCATAGGTTAGGACTGCAGCCCTGCTGAGAGCATCTTCACAGCAAAGCCCTCCTCGTACCAACAATTAATCTAGATGTACACACTGGCATAATGGCAAAAGATTGCTTTAATTTACTTCCTGCAATATCACCTCCAGGGGTAACTGAACTTGTTCTCACATAAGAGCCCTGGTGATCTGAAAATGTCTTACTACTTCTAAAGTCTGTTTTTCAAAATCAAGGGCCAGAGTCAGCCCCTCACATAAGCAGACAAAACTACTCTATAAGTAAGTGTACTGCAAATCCTTACATGACTGTTGACTTAGTCCATGATCTCTCATCTTGAAAAATCTAGGCATTCTTCCTGAGTGAAATCTGACCACCTGTCTCATGAGACTGGTACTATGTTCTCAGTTAAAGGTTCCACAGTTCCATGATGTTTATATACTCATTTCTGTTGTAATGTTGCTATAAACAGATATCTTCATTTCAACTAGATTAAACTAACTGAAAACCACAGTGTACGGAGACTGTAACAACACCTCATCAGTGAGAAGATTCCTGACTGAAAAGTGATGGGATGGAAGAGATAGAGGTTAAACCAGGTGATATATGTCTTCATTGCAGCAGTACTGTAATTCAAAATCATTAGACATTCCTCTGCTTCGACATTGTGCTATAGTATTGTCCATTAAAACAGAGTTATGCTCTGCTCTATACATATCTTGCATAGTGATCGTATTATGACTCTGCTAAGGCACCACCCAAAGTGACACTATCTGGAAGTCTAATTTTCTCAGGAATGCACAAATAAAACCTCATGGAGTTTTTCCTCTCTTTCTTTCTCTCCCTGGCTCTGTATTCACTGCCCTCCAGAATAAGGTGAAGCTACTATTTGTGAGATGCCAGCAGGAATCTGCAAACCTTAAATGAAGTTCTGCTAAGAACAGAGTATGCTCTTGTGTAGTATTGGTCAAACAAAGTGGTTTTTCATACCTCCACAATGTAACACTAGAAAGGACAAATTCTTCTGGGGACATCGATCTTAAGAGGAAGAAAACTCATTTTTCCCTTCACTGCACTGATCCTTTTTATGCAAGAACCAAACAGAATCAGAATATTAATAATATCATGACATACATTAAGGGAAATCTAGTAAATACATCATTGCTAAGCATTCTTTGTCCATTGTATGGAAAATATAGCACCATGAAATCAAGGGATTCCAGCAGTTTCTGGGATGTCAGAAACATTGGCAGCATTCAGAGCTCTAGATAATTGCTTGTCATGATTGAGAGATTTTGACCAAGAGGCTGGCTTGGGATAAAATAATTGTGAGTGTTGAGACTAGTGGTCATTCCTACTATCAGCCCTTTACTTAGAAATTGGCCATCTTTATCCAACTCTGTGTTGTGTGACAACACTGAAAACATTACAGTGCCTACTATCTTACAACTTAGCTTTAATTTGTTCCCTTAATACTGTCATGGTAGGCCTGACAGGCCAAAATAGGCTTAAACATGTCCTGGCCTACCCAGACATGTATCTCTGATTTCCCTCTCTCTGTTTTTGGGAGAAGCAACTGTGGGGAAAAGGACAAAAAAAAAAAGATGGATCCATGGACTTTGAGATACCCTGGTTTGCCCAGACTTGCTTTCATCCTATGGTAAACACTTGGCTTGTGCTTCCTCATGCTCAACATATGTTCTTCCAAGATTTGGGTAAAGTAAGCCTATGGCTTCACCTAATATGGTCGAGCTTCACTAATTGCCATTCTGATTGGCAATTCTATGTCCAAAGGCCCATTAGTCTTGGACTGATTTGATATAAAAGGAGATGAACAAGTAACATGACATGCTCTGTTCTTGCTCTCTGTGCTTGCCTTCTGTTGCTTGCTTGCCTGCTGCTATACTTTATTGAACTATGCTTTGCCAAGATATAAGCTGGTTTGTTTGCCTGGAAACTGTCTGCTTCGAGTTTACCTGGAACAGGCATAAATAGCTTCACACAATTGGCCTGCATAGCCAGCATGACATCTATGCTGAGATTGCACATTGCAAGACATCCTGCCTACACCTTAAAGTCCCTTGCCAAGACAGGAAGTCTTGGAGGTACACAGAATATCCAGACAAACCAGGACTAGGTCAGAGATCATCTGCCCCCTTTCTCCAGCAGCCTGTGAAGTCTGGGAAGAATCAGAAGTCTTAGCAGCTGACAAGACACAGAATTTCCTGAAGGTGTTTGGGTGCTGCCTTAAGCTATTGCTTGCCCCGTGAGTCAGGAAATAATATTTTGTGAGTGAATACTTAAAGCCTCTTGTAGTTTACTGATTGCTTTCTGTAATAAGCAGAAAGGAGCTTCCTGAGTCCATCCAGTGGGCAAGCAGTATAATTAACCGCAAGCAGCATATTGACTGCAACAACCTTCTTTTCCAGTTCAATTAATGTTTATATATTATTGCTAGTTATTTGTTCTAGATCTAGTTATTAATTTATGTAATGTGTTTCATGACTGTTGCAGAAGAGACTATTATTTAAATTAGTGGTCGGGAGTGGTGAGAGTTTGAATACCAAAATTAATAAACAATATTAATTTTGGGAAATGATTTGGCCCCCATCAAAAATACTTCTTGTTTTCATATCACCAAAAGCAGTGTCCTGTTTGCAGTCCTTTGATAAAACTTTAGTAAAAAATATCAGCTAATGAGGTCATGAGTTTCCTGGATTATGCAGTTTTATGTTCCAACTCTTCATGCTACTTTGATATAATTTTACAGATGAGTGATAAACAAAGTAATATACTGACATTAGCAAACTTGATGAATGGGAGGAAAATAACTTACACTCCCTGTGAACTTTTAGAATGATTCACACTGATTTTCAGCTTGAAAAACTGTTGCCTATTCTTATAGCAGCTATTTTAAGGGCAAATAGAAGCAAACCAACATGCAGAGATCTATAGAAGTTTGAAAATGTTTCCTTGGCATCTTGAAATCAACCTGGATATTAAAGTAGATTAAATTCTCTATGGACCCAAACTCTTGTTTTAATGATGGTTTATTATACTGATGGTGCAATTAGGCAGCCAATCTCAGAGTATTTTCACAACAGAAATCCCTCTTAAATTTGTAATTCTTCTAGGAAATGATGTCAGAGAAGGGAAGAATTGCAGTTTATATTTTATTTACGGGTCTTTAAATGGTTAATGGCTCACCCTTTCCACATGTCCTTCAAAAAATCTGTAGTATAATTGGGAATCTGAAGTCAGTGACATGAATCCTATTCTGGAGCATTGTCCATATTTCTGTCCTGGTTTGGGGCCATTAACTACCTGGGACTGGAGGACAGAAATTACTCTTAACCCTTACCAGGAGTAAGAATGAGGATACTGCACACTGACTGGAAGTTTAAAGAGAAATTCTATTTACAAGAGCCTATATACAGAAGGCAATCAGGTAGAATAAAACAAAACCCATTAAGCCCAAATTTGCCTTCTAGAATCCTTCACCACTTCCACCCTCAGTAGTCCTGAGGATAGGCCAAAACTGCCCTCCTCAGCTGGGGCCTACCAGGCCTCAGAGAGCTGTGTGACATAGATCAATTCCCTGCCAGCTAGTAGCCATTTCCTCCATGAACTATGAGATAAGGAACACATGCTGTTGCCAGAGAGAAATTAAGGGAGAAAAAGCAGGGAAGAGAAGGGGATCAGTCAGGCACTGCCTTTTAAGCTAGAATACCAGAAGATGGAATAGAATAACAATATTACAATATCCTGGAATGAGCAAGTCCATCCCCCTGGGATGGACCTCCGTCCCTATGGTTTTGTTAAGGGAGACCCAGGATCCCTCAAACTACCACAATATCCTACAGTGGAATGCTTCCTATCTTCTTTAATTATCCTTTGTTGTTTTTTTTTCTTTTGTTCTTACCAAACATCTTCACTACTGGGCTAAGATGAAACCACTTCTAAATACAAGAAGCACACCAAAATGTGACTTCAATCTCAGTCATGGTGGGTGATGTTTAAGTCAAAAAATATATGATATACTTAAATCACATAAATTTAGTCACAGCTGAAAGTGTTAGATACTAGTGTCTTCATAAAGAACCCTGTTGTTTCAAGTGGACTGATGGAAATAAAATCTGGGTACTAGACACATCCCCTGTTATAAATGAGGGTGGGAATTTAAATGTAGAAAGCACAACATTTAAAATATATGTTCTTCCTATAGGATAAAGTAATATATTGTTGTATCACTGTTTCCGTGATTAGTTTAATGAATACAAAGGTTGCATAAAGCTGGTTTTGCACCTAGAGAAACCTGTATACTTGCTGTATACTTGCACATAATTGAGGTTGTTTGGGGGTTTTTTTTAGCTATGTGACACCATGCATGAGAAAGATATTTTGGAAGTCTGATTTTTTTTGGGTACCAGTGTTGAACATGGATGAGATGGAAGACTGAAAAATCAAAATTTATTAGTATTATTGCTGGAAAAACAAATATTGATTCTTACAGTGTTAATTTAGTGCTAACTTGCTACAGAGGCTGTTCAATACCGAACAGGACCCAAGAAAATTTTTATTATTATTATTATTATTATTCATTCCAGAAGAGTGTGTGAAAGAGGGAAAATGACCTTGTAAGCTTGCAGCCAGGCTTAAGTAGGAAGATCAGTACAGCTGATCCATACTGTGCATGGCAGTAATTTCNTGTAATATTTTAATTTAAATTATTTTCTGGTTAAATTGAACATGTAATACTCCTCTATTCCATTGTTAAGGACTTGTCTGATTGAGGTGGATGAGTTATGGAAACAAAAGGCAACGTAGAAAATACTTTATTGTAGCATCTTTTTTTGTAAGTATGCTTGTAATAAATAGCTAGCTTGTCTTTCACATTCACAGTCCACTAAATGTATTTTATATTATAGCATTCTTTAATATGACTGTAATCTAATTGGTTCGCATGGTTAAAGGAAAGTAAAGTTCTAATATTCATTAAGGGTTGAAAGTATAAATGTTCTTACTAAAATAAATATTTGTCCAATTTGGGAAGCATATAAACATTGTATTTGCCTTTTCTGATGACATCACTATTACATTTCCAGCACTTCATTTAGTTTTGAGAGTATATATGAGGAAAAAAATCCAAAATACTGTAAGCCAAATTATCTTCACACTTACTGTGGTATATTTGCATTTTTTTAGATGATTAATTAATTCAACTGTGTCTGTTATGCAGTGTTGCATAGTAAGAATTACTGCTTGGACTGGAGTCTCTTTGAAAACTGTACTCACACTGCCTGAATTTTGACTGCTGTTGTCCTTAAAATACAAGGCACGTTCCCTGAAGATTCCTTTACAGGTAATGAAGGCTGTGGATCTGGCTTCCCAGGGGACCTAACTGGTACATGGTGTTGGGCTCCTATCAGTCATGACTTGGACAATTCTCTGCTGATCATATAGGAGGCTCTGAGATTTTACTGTCTTTAGTATTTTGCTATGAATCTGTGAGATACATTTTGAAGTCAGGCATTTTGCATTGTCATTTTTTCTGCACTTAAAAGTGCTACTTGACTGTTGCTAAAAGAGGGATTGTTTTTAATTTTTAAAAGTTTTCTCATATGTTTGGCATGGAGGTTTCCTGAGGCATGAAAATCCACTGGGAAAATTATGTTTTCTGTTACCATTCTTAATTTCATATGTTGGCACTTTACTCTGATATTATAACTTCAGGGCAAGACGTCTAAAATACCAGAGTGAATAAATGATCTTACTAACACACAATCTTAAATTAGCCTTGAATTTTTATTCAGAATATTTTGCAGTATGAAATTTCCTTGCTAACTTGAAAAAAATCCTCACTCTTCGCTGTTGGACAGTCTATTTCCCTGTGAGCATACAAGTAGACTCAGATAGAGCTATGGGAATAAAACAACCTGGAAATCATAAGCCTTACAGATGAAGTTAACTATTCCCAATGTGGTACCATCATATTTTATATAAACATGTTCTGTGCCTTTTTTATGTCCATGTAACCATGATTCATATTTGTTTTCTTGTGACTGCCAAATAATGAACAGATATCTTAGTCAAACATTCCACAAGTTTCAGAATATTTTAGATCCTCAGAGAATTCTACAGCTTGAGAAACATATGAGAAGTTTAGAGTATTTCTGTCTGTAAGGATAACCTTACATGTATCCCAGTTGAATTCCATCTGTCAGGCAGCCATAATTTCATGCTATGCTGAAATCCACTGAAAAGTTCCACCTTCCTCTGCAATCCTTATTAATATTGCAGTATGTGAGAAAATTGTGATACCAATATCAGACACTTTCTAAATCTCAAATATTGTCAGATTTGAATAGAAGCTTAGTAACTTTTTAAAATATAGGTATGTTAAACACGTAACGTATATGTTATACTGAGTAACTGTTGTCTTGTAGTGTTTTAATGTGACATTTAGAATCTTAAACTTGGTTTATTTGAGCTGAATTTTTCATCTTATTTGAGGAAAAGTTGCATACACAATAGAATTTTCAGTTTTTAACAGGAAAATTTTCTATTGAAAATATTAAAATAATAAAAATGGGTATATAAAACTAGACTTTTACTTTTTTTCTATCTTTTAGAAAACAATTTTATTTGCACTTTAAATCCAGCCTAATAAACCAGTAGACTGAATTTCAATTATAATACAAGGAAATATCCATAATACGTATAAGTATGTTCTTCTTCTTCACCAGAAGCCTAATCTTTAATGACCTAAATATATGCTGTTTCTCTTCTATGTAAAAGTCACAGTATCAGAAAAGGACACTGCTACTAGCAGAAGCTACAGAGCATAATCTCCTCTTTCTGACAAAGAACCCATTAGTTTGCATTAGTTGGGCAAGAGAATGTCAATCAGGTATTGAAAGTGCTCAGGGATCTCTCAGCAGCTCACAAAAATATCTCTACTATCTAGAATTTCAATTAAATTTAAATTTACATTTAATCGACTTTGTCTTGCTCATTTCCCTTTCTGTTCACAGATGTATATATAATTGCATTTGTTCTAATTAATATTTACTGAATTTTAATCTACAAGCCTATGCTGTCGCTTAACATGATTATTTTTCTGAATAGTTCTCAAAAGCACTCTTATTTAAACTTTTTGAGAATCCACGTAGCATCTGCTCCCTGAAAACCTTTTCTTATGAGCTTAAGATTTATGACTAATATTATTTTATGGAAATGTATGCAGTTCTAGTCAGTCAAGGTACAGATATCTAAGCTCCACGCTTCTTTCCTAACAGTAACATTTTTGGCCAGATTCCACAAGAATAAAGATGGATATCCCAAACTGCTATCTCAAAAGAAGCCCAAAATTGTTATGGTGCCTAGTACTCAGAAACACTGATCTGTATCTGTTAATTGACTCACCATCTAGCTGTCATCTGGACAAACAGAGTTGGATGGTGATTTTGCCCTGAGAAAAGTGCTTTTAAAGAGTTTATCTTCATCTCTAAATGCACAAATATGTCGTGTTTCTTATAGATCTTCAAAGATTCTTTGGGATGGGTTATCTAATCACGACTTAATTTGGTACCCAGAGGAAATTTTTGCAGAAACTGCATGCACTTACTAAATTAGAGACAGTGTGATTTGTCTCAATCATCTTTGGTGATGCATTAAGCTATGCAAAATAACTTTATATTTTGCATAAATTAAAATCAAGCAATCAGACATTTACTACAGATCATTTGATGCACAGTGAATTCTTAAACCACAAGATTGATCATATGGCTGATCCTAAGGGCATATTTTGTTTGTTTAAGGATGTGCTATGGTCATATTCTCCATTAATGTTCTGCAAACAGTTTCCCAGTTATCCATAAAACTCCTGTAAATATTTTGTTTTTCACAGGTTACTTTAGACAAAAATGGTAATATGCTCCAAATATTTTTTTTTTAATCTAGTTTCAGACCTCATGGATTTGCCAAGTGAATTCTCCTGTGTCTGCAGTGTGTCTATAGATTAACCTCACTCTTATACTGGGTAGAGAAATATAAACTTCTTGACTGGTCATATTCAAGCTATAATCAGCTGGGATTTTCTCTGTGAATATAATCAGGTTTTCTTCATTCATCAATCAGGGGACCTTAGTTCATTTACTTCCAGCATGAATATTCCTGTTCTAGATTATTTTTTTAGTGGTCAGTTTTCCATTCTGGAAAACACCAATACCTCCACTGCAGTGTGAAATCAGTACTCTTTAATTTTTTTTTCTCCCATTTTTTTTTTCTCCTCTGTATTATCATTCTATTAATTGATATAGTAAAAAGAGTTTTCAGAGTGCTATATAATATGCCTTTAGAGATTTATAGTATACAGATGTTATGCATTGTTCAGAAAACTATACATCTGAATGTTACTGAGGTGACGGAATGACTCTCCCATATGAAAGTTGTCATTTATTATATTAAAACTTTGGAAATTATAATTCTCATATTCCAATCAATCATACATTAAATTAATGAAACAGACATGTTGAATGATTCAGTTTATACTCTTCCAGATTCAACTTATACTTCCAGCTTATCATTATGGATGTTTTCAGTATTTCAGTTTTGCTTCAGCTGTTACAAGGTGGGAAAACTAGAATGGTAACTTTCCAGGAATATTCCACGTCTATGTCTCCTGGGTGAAGAAATCTCTGTGCTAGTTTTATGATATTTTAGGATGTAATGAAATTACTTCATCTTGATTTGAGCTACTTCCCATATATCAGACTTTATAAGCTGTGTTACTGGTAGTTTGAAAACCTGAATGTTTATAAACAGAGAACTAAAATGGAGATTAAAATAGCCATGTCATCATTAAAGACTTCTTCCTTTAAATAAAGTACCAACTGACTTACTACATTAAACACTCCAAGACTGTGAAAACGTTATGCTAGTGCCAGAGTTCACAGCTATGCCCCAGCTACCAGCATGATAAGATGCAAAACTCTCTATGATTAAATATGGACATAAAGCAAATACAATGTCTTAGGTACAAACTACAGATGTTAGTGAGAGACAGATCTTGACATTGCAAAGGTATCCATTTCTTAGGGTAAATCAGCCCCCAAAATCATGAGCTCATTATATTCAAACACGGAGCATATCCAAATCCTTTTATCTTATGTGATTATTTGTTAAAACTTCAATATTATGTCTGCCTTAAGTAAAACACATCCCAGATTCAAGAAGACAAAATAGATACCTGACCCATACTTTCTCTAGTTATTCTTTACACCGCATACACACACAGAATTGCACACACATACGTACAGTTACCTGATAGCCTTAGGACAATAATGTGTGCTTATCTACAATCTCCTTTACAAGAACTTTGCTCTGCAATGCACTGTTGTCTCTGCTCTGTGTAACATGGGAAACACAGATAGCAACAGCTACAGCTGTAGCAGAGCCCCAGCAAACGTCCCCCATGTTTGTCTGTTTATGTTCTCTGATGATCTGGATAGGAAAGTTGCATGAGACAGAATTTATTACAGCAGTAGGGGCTGGCTTGAAATCTTGTATTTCAATGGCCATTTAAATTACTTCTTCAGACTTTGACAAAGCTTTATCACACACAGAAAGGCAAAAAATTCGAACTCAATCTTTAATCTTAAAGATGAACCCATGTCCCCGTTTGGATCGTGGGTAGTGCTTACGGGCTCTACATTTTCTGCCAAACACTGCCACCAAGTGTGAATCTTTGATTTTCTAACAGGCAAAAAGGAAAAAGAACCCACCTGTAAGGTTTTGCCCCTGGCAATATTAATAGCATTTGAGAGTGCCCAGAAAAATACCTAGAGAAATGTTTTTTACTCTCTATTTCCCCTTTTGAAAATAGAGCTGTGAAAGCTGTCTGGCACCTATATGAAGTATTATTTCAGCCAAAACAAAACAAAAAGTCTTCCAGCTAATGTCAGAGATATTTAACAGACACCAGTACTTTGAGGTGGAGTGAGGTAAAAATTGT
>VWZI01008902.1:25925-35959 GCA_013396835.1 Psilopogon haemacephalus | reverse complement strand
CTGTACCTATCACATCTGTGAGTAGAGGTGAGGTTAGGATTTCCCCCTGTTATCAGGTTCTCTGTTTTCCAAGTTCTGACTGTTTAAACTGTTTAAGCTTTTGATTCTGTGTTTATAAATAACCTTTGTGTAATAACCTCTTATCAACCGAACATCCAAAGAGTCTCAGGGAACTTTCCTCGGAATTTTTATTATTATTAATAATAAAAATAATATTAATAAATTAATATTAATAATTCATAACAGCTTATTAATAATCGCAACAATTAATGGCGTCACGGACAGGATGATCCATTGTGGAGATTTTGCACAAATTTAGCCATGAATTAGCAGTATCAGACTTGAAATGGGCAGAAAGGTATGGAAGAAATACAGCAATGATTGCCCAGAAACTGCTCCAGACCCAGTTTTAGTTCTGGCAGCATATCTTTTAGAGTGACTACCTGAATTTGATAAAAGCAGGGAAAAGATCATGTGCGTAGAAAGGGAGATCGTGAGGCCAGAATGAGAAATATTAATCACGTTGCAGGGAAAAGCATCGGGTCCATTCATAGCTGTTGGCAATGCTCTGTTGCTGAAGCTTTTTCCAGTTTCTGAGCCTGCCCACAGCCCATCAGCTGCGAGTTCTACTGAATCGGGCAGGGATGCACTGGGTGTTTAATCGGGTTTTCCGCCCTACCAGGCCTCAGTACCAGAGGCACTACCAGCACGGGAAACCCACCCTGTGCTGAAGCCAGTTGGAGATGTCCCACGTGGGCAGCTGCTGGCTGATTTTGGTGCTCTGGCTGGGGTGGCTGGCCACCGGCAGTACCTGAATTCTGTCACGCCTCCTGATTCCCCTCCACCAGGTGCAGATGTTCTGCGTGGGTACCTGCTGTCTGATTTGGGGCTCTTGATGCGGACAGCCACACGCTGCTTTACGGGGATTTTCGACAGCTGCAGCATCGGATCATGCCAGTGCGAGCTGGGCCGTGTTTCTGGCAGCGGTCCCTGTTTCGGGTCTTGCCCCTTGACCAGCTGACATAGATCCCTTGCCTTTAGCACTGCCGCCTGCATTGCTGCAAACACAGCCGTTCACCATGCACAGGGCTTATTCGCACGGTCCCTATGTGCAACAGGACTTTGCCTCGCTGCTGAGAGCAGCCACATGCATTTTGCCAGCAGCTACACAGCCTGTGCAAGTCCAGGCTGATCCAGATATGGCACCACAAGGAGCCAGACCCACGGAACAGTGCAACCATGGGACAACTACCAGCCCGACTGGACAGCACACACCTATGCCTCCTGCAGACCGTGAAAGAATCACCAGCCCAACGTTGGCAAAACCTCTTTCTGCCTGTTACGATACTGACAGGAGCAACAAGTATGTCCTGCCACAAAAGACAGTCCATCCTGTGATGTGACAGGAGATCACTGCCGGCAGCCATGGCCAGAGGACTACCACAGTCAGAAAGATTCGAACATACACAGAGGAGCAGCTGAGGAATTTCCAAGAGACTTTTTCCATAAGCCAATGCAAATCCCCCATGGACTTTATATTCAGAGTATCAACCTCTGGGAGTAACTGTGTCTTTCTCAGTGCTGAAGAAGCCGATGCATACTGGGGGTCCGATGTTTTCTTGGACTCCAGGCCAGATGGGAATTGCTCCCTGACTGCAAGGGTAGCTAACTGGGCTGGTCAGAGAGAAATGGCTGAAAGAGGAGAACCCATCATAGTCTGGGTAAAGGACTCTGATGAACTCTCCATGGCAATCCAACAGCTGGCTTGTGTCCAAGCCATGTATGATAAGGGACTTTATGCTTGTCCTATGGATGCCCTAATCAAGCCAAAGAGGCTGAAACCCCTCCTTCGAGGCCTCCCAGCAGCCTTCAAGGAGCGCATACTTTCCCTAAAGACTGAGATTCAGCAGGTGATTGAACGAAATCAGAGCTCGAATAATCCTCAAGAATACGTCATGACATGGAAAGAACTGGGCAGGACACTGTCAAACTATGGACAGGTTTGGAGACCAGAGACCTCCCAGGGGGAAGCAACACGCTGACACCCCCACAGCCAGCTGCACGAAGAAGCAGGACGTGTGTCAAGCAAAGACATCTCCACAAGAAAGCCCACAGAGAAGCCCATGCAACAGCCCACGCCACATCAGACATAACTCTGGAAGGACCCAGGAGCACAGCTGAAGACAGAAGCAAGTTTCACTGCCTAGGAACTGGCTCCAGGAAGCTCTCACATTGGGCATGCCAAAGCATTTGTTAGAGTGCATGGATACAGGGCAAATTAAATCCCTGGTACTCAGTTCTTGGAAAAGGTGTGGGGGGTGGCAAAGAAGACGTAGTGGCAGTAGTGAGTGTGGTAAAAGTCCTCTTGCATCAGACCCACCTGCTGCTGTGGATAATCATTTCACCCCTTGTCATAAGGGATATAAGGATCATCCAAAAAACTAGACAAGGAAATGGTAGCCTCAGACCACTCTCATTGCTTTGTATACACCTTGCAGTGGTCTGACAAACATGAACCTTTTGTCTTTATCCCCACAGGATGGCCCGAGCTGCTGTTAAGTTTCTTGTTGATACTGGTGCACAGATTATTGTGTTAAATGTGCAGCAGACAAAGGATTTGGGAATCCAGCCATCCCGCAAGAAGATTGAAATTAGTGGTATCACAGGTATACCTAGTGTTTGCCATCTGGCTAAGGCAAAGCTATGGCTCCCAGGTGATAAACGTTGCACCATTGTGGAGCTTGCCTTGAGCCCATACCCAGGAAACATCTTAGGATTTGATGTTCTGGCTGGCAAAAGATGGTATCTTCCCAATAGCACCCTCTGGTCTTTTGGATTTTACGGGGTTGGGGCAAAGGGAGCAAAGGGGGCAAGTGATGTTTGTATTAATGCTTTGCATATTGCTCCAGGTCTTCCCAAATCTAGCCTGACCTGTGAGAACCAGTATCCCTTGCCAGCCGCAGCCAGACAAGGCATCTCCGAGGTGATTGCAGATCTGGAGCGGAGGCAGGTCATCAGCAGGATGCACTCACCATACAACTCTCCAGTGTGGCCAGTGCGGAAATCAGACAGTCGGTGGAGATTAACCATTGATTACAGGAGCTTAAAAAGCAATACAAGCCATCTTGGAGCAGAATTCCCAAGCCTAACATCCATGGTGACAGCCATTCAAGCTGCATCCCACACATGGATGGCTGTGATGGACATAAGAGACATGTATTTCATGGTCCCGCTGCAAGAGGAAGATAAGGCCCAATTTGCCTTCACCTGGCAAGGCGTTCAATTCACAATTAATGTCCTCCTACAGGGTTACAAACATTGGGTACAATTGCACACAATGCCCTAGCAGCTTTACTTGACACTGTCACAGTTCCCCAGGGTGTTGTTTTTTATCAGTACATCAACGACATTTTGGTTGGGGGAAGTGACAAAGAACGGGTGGGATGAGTAGCTGCAGCAATCTGAGAGTTGCTAACCAAAGAGGGGCTGCAGATTCCACTAAATAAGTGTCAAGGCCCAAGCCAGGAAGTCAAATTTATAAGTTCCTGGTGGGTGGCAGATGCAGTTTGCATGCCAGGCAGACCAGAGAGCAAGTCAAAGCACTCTCTGCTAAAAATGCAGGTGGGTCAACCTGTATTAGTAAAGTTGCTATCAGTTGGAATAGTTCCAATGACACTGGCTAAACACAGAGGGCTATATGCACAGGAAGCCCTGGATGCCCATGGAAAGATTCACATCAGTGTGTGGTGGATCGTTCCTGATCATTAGTTGGTCTGCCCGGGCACTACACACCGAGGCCAGTTTTGCCTGTATACAGGTGGAGCCTGGATCAGAACCTTGATGCCAACCAGACCAAGAGGCCAGCACTGGAATCGGACCAGGACCAGCCACAGACAGACAGGACCAGTCAGCCAGAGGGACACTAGATCATCATTGAGGAGGAAACTCGACACCTTCAGAGACCTAGCGTCGAGGACAACCAGAGAGCATGACCGCCTACCAGAGACCTAACAAAGTGGGACAAGACCTGATTGGACTAAGAGCAAGACTATTACTGGACCTTGCTGTAGTTAGGTATGGTTGTATACCAAAGTTTACATCAAGGTATAGATCATGCGCAGCTTTCATGCATGAAACTGCCCAACAGGCAACGGGGTAGTATGTCCTGGTAGGCCATAAATCCTTCCCAAATTAGTTCAAACTCCTGCTCTTTCCCCCCTCCTGTAGTAAGGTCCAGAAGTCGCAGGTGAAAAGGCAATGAGGGTTTGAATGAAGGAAGCCCCATGGCACATGACCAAGTCAAGTGTCTTGTGCTGTCTCTCAAAGTGTTAGGGTGGACCCCTAGGTGCAGGGCTTTGAATTAATTGGCCAAAACAATGGATGCTACTGCCTATNTTGTTAATAATTCATAATCCATTATTAATAATCGCAACAGGCGGCAGTCTTTCTTTCCAGTACTGTTAACAGATAATCTGCTAAACTGCTAATTCAGATACAAGCAACTACATCTCATGTGTATATGCCCAACAAATCTCCTAACTGTTACCAAACTACTTCAGGGGAAATGTAAAGGACAAAACAGTCCCATAACTCACCTACATCAGGAGGTGAGTAAATCTTTCCCTGTAGCATGTCTCAAGCATAGATGATGAATCCACNTTGGCCAGTTTCACTCTTCAAAATAGTGTATTTAAGGAAGGGTGATTAGGACCATTTCTCTCTTTTCCTGCTGCCTCCACCTGGATTGGATGTCTCTTTGCACCACTTTCACAGCAGCCACATGTTTGCAGCATGCATTGCAGCCTACAGCACAGTGGCAAGGCAAACTCTCTCCTCCTCTCCTCAGGACTCTGTACCTATCACATCTGTGAGTAGAGGCGAGGTTAGGATTTCCCCCTGTTACCAGGTTCCCTGTTTTCCAAGTTCTGACTGTTTAGACTGTTTAAGCTTTTGATTCTGTGTTTATAAGTAATCTTTGTGCAATAACCTCTTATTGACCAAAAAGCCAAAGAATCTCATGGAATTNTAGTGAAACATGTAAGAATAATGTCACATTACTTAGATATGCCTTACAAACCCAAAATCCCTGTAAGCAAACACCGAAGTTGTTTGCTGATATTCTAACCAGCCCTCTAGTAAAATTGCAAGATGTGAGACCAAACTCTGTAAGGGAATCTGTGTAAATCTTGCTTTGGTCTACAAGAAGATCTGAGACACATATGATTTGGGTTGTACCTTTGATTCCCTATCTTAAGCATTTCAAGTTGTTTAATTTAACATTCTGATTGAAGTCTCTACTAAGTAGTGGGTCTCCAGCCTTTTTTCTTTTCTTTTTCTAATTTTAAAAAATTGTTCTTATCCCCAGGGTTTCAGGCAACTGACTTTCTGAGTAGAAAGATCTGTTATTTTCTAAATGAGAACCTACCCCTCTGCATTATATGGGAGTAATATAGGAGGTAAGAAGTGGTGATCCTTTATAACAGATTTTCTTTCAGTTGCTTCACTGAAAATTCAAGAACTGCATTTGATTCTTCCTTCATCTTTTTACATCAGAGGTTGGAATGTTAAGGTTATGAAACTAGAAAAGCTCTAGTGAGATCAAAAGAGGTGGCAAATAAGTACATTAAGTGCATAAAATTTTCCCCTTCAACATATATATATTTCATGTGAGCACAGCATCAATGAATTATAGCACAAAATCAATGCAATTTGCACAGCTTACACAAGTTCTATTTGCCCTGCTTCTGTGTCTTCTCTCCTAGCCTAAAATAAGTAATATAAAATACTATACATTTCTCAATGTAGGCACTTATGATATATTTCTTATCCAATCAGTCTGACACTTTTAGCTTACAAGCCTGACATGCCATTAAATGGATATGTAAAGGTTTTTTAGAGCCTCACAAACTTACTTAATTTATAGATTTCCTAATGTTACAAGATAAAAATGGCCTTTTAAAAATCGAGACACTCTTATCACATGTTTTAAAACCTGTATCTTTAAGGAGTGCAATTTGTCATATTATAACCTGTCATAATGACTGCTTCATGATTAGTTGCTGTGTCTAGTGTTAGAAATTGACACTGTAACCATGAGAATTCAACATTCATCCTCCTGCCTGAGGATATGTTTATTTTGAAACAGGAACTACAGTGTGCTTCATTCATGTAATATCTATATGAACAAAATTTAGAGTCCTGAAATTTACTGCCTCCATTATAATGCTGACTATTATGCCTGCAATTTGATAATTTCTTAGTTTACTTCTTAGAATGGTTTTGCTTCTGCATTCAAAAAGTTACCGTTAATATTCTGTAAAGAAATCCACTGTTAATTAGTATAATAAATCAAGTAATGAAATTCATAGATATCTCCGTTTTCTGGGTGAAAAGAGTTGTGAAGTGTAACCATCAATTAACTTTGCATTCCTTTCTACATGAAAGAAAATGTATGAAAAGCAGAGACATCTTTAGACTGTATTTAAAAGGCTTCAAGCTTGTGTGCTATTTGGTAAGATGTTAGAAATGTCAGAAGTCATAATTTCCAGCAGGTATGACAGGGTCATATCATGTCACTGTAACATTAACTTAAGACTGAGTAAGTATAATACAGTGGCAGACTGTGAGAGGAGAATTAGGAACACAAAAAACTCTCGATGAGGCTGTATAGTACCACTCCTGCTGGTGTGCATGGAAAAAAAATCAGAATCCATCCACAAGTTGAAGCTAGCTCTGCCTGCTGAGCTGTACTCATAAACAAATATGGATGCTGTTTTTTAAATCCAGGAATAATACAAAGATTATAAGTATTAAGGAACATAATTTTCTTTAAATGATGGCTACCAAATCTCTCCAAGGGAAATTCCTCATGCAAGTACATTGTAGCAAACATATCTAGAAGCCACAAAGATTTGATTGCCTGAATAATTTCAGTAGTCTCAGCAGACTAAAAATAATTATTTTTACTAGCATTGCAACAAGAAATACCCTAACAAACAAAACTCCTTTTGTAAGCATAAAGAAGTGCAAAGAAAGTATGTTATGCTTTGCCTTAGGATCTTCTTCAATATTTACTGGAGTGATTTTTTACTGTACAGCCTTCTTCACAGATACAGTTTACATTTACAGACTTGCCTCAAGTGATTATTGTCCCATAAATGAAAATCTAATCCATACCATCTTCTATTCAATCACAGTGACAAAATATATAGTCCTTTCATGATAATCAATATTACTGTGATGACAACTATTCTGAAGTATATTCTTCACCTATATTTCTTTATTGAAGAAGTTTGTTTAGTTTCTTGATTAACATATTGTTTGTCTGTGCTTGTGCTTAAAAGTGAGTGGGTGTGTTAGGAATTCATACCTAATTTAGAAAAATTACTTTTGCTTTTAATAGCTTAGCTTAGTTAATTATTTATTTTCAGCTCTTTCAGTGCCTCACCATATATGCTATCTATGGGGATTTTATCAAGATCTTAAATAGTGTATTAGAAATAAAGCTGGGTAACTTCTAGTTCAAAATCTCTTGATGTCCACTCTTTTCAGACAACTTGGAGTTTGAGCTATTAAAGTAGGTCACATTGATGACTTGGAAAGTCATAAGTAGAGTGTGGAACAGGATTTGGTTGTTAAGGGATAACATGTCTGCAGACAGAGGACGTCAGGTATTCACAGCAAAAGAATGCCAAGAAAACAGGTTGCTATGTCTTTGCATACTTGGAATTTTCCCAAAACATGTGGATTTATTCACAGGCATAATGAGGTGGAGTAATAAGCCATCAAGATTATGAATATGTGGTTCTCCATGAGCAGTTGCCTCAGGCACAACTGGATCTGAAAGGATGAGAGGCAGTTGCCTAGCCATTCACAGGTGAAAGAGATTTGGTGTTAAGAGTTCACTACCTGAACAGAATTAGCAGTCAAGTACGAGATGATGTTGATAGCTGGGAAAGTTACAGATTAGGGGAATGCTATCTTTAGTTGATTTTTCCCTCCACCGTTTATACTTGGCCAGTTACATCTCGCAGCTGATTTTGTGTATTTAAACATGTTATGGATCATACTTGAGGGAGAAAGTCACAGAAAGGGATGTGGTCTTCAGAGATTTGCTGCATCTTTTTTTGTTCTCTGTGTTGTCATTAAAAGTAAGCCTAAAGTCTCTGTGAATTTGAGGAACTACTTATGGATAGCCTTTGACTGAAGAGTGAATCAGAAAGGAAAAATGCTTGCAAAAAAAAAATCTGTATTCAGTGAAGGATTTTCCTCTGGGGAAGTAAGCCATAATGTGGTATTTGTGTTTCTCCAGATGATTGTAGGCATTCGCTTAGCTCCTTCCCTCTGAATTTATCAGGTTTCTAATGTAATATATAAATCTGGTTCTGCTTGACTTCTGCAGCTGGTTTTGATCAGGCTCCTATAAAAAGAAAATTTCAATTAGCAGTGATCCAAACATATCGTGGAGATTATTTTTTTATGGCTGCTCAACAAATAGCGCTCTTTGTTCATAAGGGTGCATGTGACTGAAATGCAGCACAGCCAGAAGTGTGAGTCATCACAAGGGCAGTACTTTGTTACAGAGGTCAGACACTGCCAAAACCAGAGGAATTAGCTAGCCAGATTGAATTAGTGGTTGAAACACATTAATTTATGCTACATAAATGTTATTGTGGCCCTGTGGGCAAGTACTTAGGGCATATGCTTTATGGTGTATTTGCACCAAGAGAGCTTTTCAGCCATAAATCTGCTTTGAAGTCCACCTTTGTAAAGTGTTCATGTCTCTGTCCTGTACTGCCTCCCCCGCACTCCACACTGACTCCATCTCTCGGCACATTTCTCCATTCTGCACATGCTTCACAGGATTTCCTGAAGAAGGAGTGGATTAGTGGCTAAAGCAGAGCCGAGGCTGGGGCTAGTTGAAAAGTCGAGACCTGGCCACCCCTGACGCCTGTGGGCAGCTGCGGGGCAGTGGCTCCAGGCGTCTGGCAGCAGAAAGGACTGATTGAGTCAGTGCGGCTGCGTGGTAAATGGAAACCTTGATGTTTCAAACACACATACAACCCAGCCGTTGACAACACTGTTTCTCTTCTGGCGGAACAGAGAAATTAGATACACTTTTGGCCAGATTACTCCAGAGTGAAAAAAAGTAGAAGTGTTTTCTGGCTGCAAATTGTGATAACTAAGGACCCATGCCAAGAAAGAATTATGTATAAGCGATAGTGTTTAAACTTGTTTTTATGTGTTTGGATATGTCTCTGCCAAAAATCTGACAGGGCCTCATTGTTGCAGCTTTTTCATCATGAAACCACTGACTGCACCCAGCAAGTGCTTTATAAATAATGAATTAATTTGGGGCATTTAGTGTTGCCTGCTGGTGTCAACAGCTGCACTCTGCTTTCCAGCAGGTGAATGCTACAGTAGTGTGAGAAGGGAAGGAATATCCATCTCCAGAGAAGAACGGTCTTTTAAACAAGAATATTTCACTCTGAGTTCTAATTCCACTTAGTTTGTTTGATTTGGGTTGTGTCCAGTGAGGTATGGCATATGTTCTATGCCATACAGCATGATCCACCATGCACTGATGTGATGGGTCTTCCCTTTATTATCTAGGGCTTCCTAGATAGCCAGTGTCATGGGCACAATCCCAATACAGGGCAGTTAGACCAGTACAGGTTGGCCCACTTGAATCTGGGACAAGGATTTATCTTTGGTCCCTCTTGGCACAGGGTCAGTAATCACCTCAGTGATGCCTTACCTGGCCACTACAGGTAAGGTACATGAGTAATGCCAGCCTGGGGTATAGCTGGATCCATTTGTAGGGTGGTTTCATAAGCTGTTCTCACCCTTTTCGACCCCACCCTGTAGGGACCGGAAGCTCCAAAGAGAGCCATTTGGAAGATGCCACCCTTTGTCAGCCAGCACATCAAAGCCCAGTATGTTTCCTGGGAGGGGGCTTAAGGCAACTTCCACCGAGGTGCTTCATTTGTCCCCTGGGAGCCACACCCTCATTTTAGCCAGATAACAGATATTAG
>VWZI01008902.1:11512-25897 GCA_013396835.1 Psilopogon haemacephalus | reverse complement strand
AGATATTAGGTACCCCTGTAACACCTAATATTCTTATCCTTCTATGAGATGGCTGTATTCCCAGGCTCTTTGCCAATCCTAAACTTAGGACACTAATTTGAGCACCCGTGTCAATTAGGAACTTCACCACAGTTCCGCTGGGTCCAGTTGGGATCAGGATAAAAGGTTCATCGTTATCAGCCCATTAATAGACATTAATTTGGTAGGTTCCCCTCTGTAAGCCGTTCTAAAGCTGCTTCCCCAATAGGCTATCCGCGCTGTCAGGCTGCGAGACCCTTCTGGCTCCCGGGTTAGGAACACATCATCCCCCCAGTCACCAGCTGCTTCATCTAAAATCTAAAAAGACTTTATCTCCACCAGCCCAGGAGACTCGATAGACATACTCTGCAATCGAGTCGTTTGGTTCCCTCGCGTATTTCACCTGTAAATCGCTCAGCTGTGCATTTGTGTAGCGCCGACTCATCATTGTGGTAACGACAAGACCGTGCTTGCCTTTGCCATTTAACCTTTCAGTTCTAGTCACCGGCCGCATGTTTTTCGGCCCCATATCCTCCTCACCACTTTCCTTGCCGCTTGTCGTGGGCAAGTCTCTCCCTGATGTGGGCTTGGACCTTCTACGTGGTGTAGGGGCAGACACAACACAGTCCTCTGTAGCAGCAGAAGAGTCCCTTAAACCCGACTCTGCATCCCTCAGTTCAGAGGCAGAGAGGGAAGTCACTGAACACGCAGTTGAGGAAACTAGCCCTGACATAGTGTTTCTCTCTCGGTTTTCAGAGCATCTATAAGAGCTTTTGATTACTCATTTATGGTTTCCCATAGTCTTTGGCTTTGTGCCTTTTCCTCTTTCAATTCCTTTTCCAAGATCTGATTCTTTTTACTCTAGGAGTTTGATTTTTTCCTCTGATAGTCGAATTTTTTCCTCATAAATTTCAAATTCGACCTGTGCCTGAGTTATTACTGAACCCAAGATTACAATATAATACTCCCCTGTGGAGTCATAGATCACAGGGTCAAAACCCTCATTTTGCTGCAATATTTTCTGGATTTTTGCAGTTTGCCTGCGCCCAGATTAAATCAACTCCTTTGATAATGCATCCGTTTTTGTGAAGAAATTCCACAATTGAATTACCCTGCTTGCTGTGCCATTTTGTATTGACTGGGGGCAATTGAAGAGGCTGAAATTATAAGTTATGTAGCTTTTATAATTTTCCAAAGCCCCACCCACAATCTGTGTGTAGATTAGTTTAAGTTTGGGTTCTAATTCAGTCGGGAAAAGTCTTCACGAGGACGCCTTTTCTTGTAATTCAGGAAAAATCAGAAAAATTGAAAGGTTTGGGCATGAAGCAGCTTTGCCCTACTTACAAATGGGAGACCGTCTCAAAGTCCGTGGAGGTCCCAGTGCAGGTCCGTGCAAGTCCCAGTGAAGGTCCAAGCAAGTCCTAGTGAAGGTCCATGCAAGTCCCAGTGAAGGTCCGAGCAAGTCCTTGCAAGTCCTGCTCCAATCTGTCCAGCTGCCATATATATACTGAGGTGATCTGTTGCCTCCCTGTTCAGCCCACGGAGGGTGGGAGAAGGCACTTCACACCTATTGTACTAAGCCTCCGATGACAGAGGTGGGGAGGGAGGAAGACCGTTTCACACCCCTGGTGGGGCAGAGACCTGGGTGTGCCATACCAAAGTTCACACCTCATTCAAACCTCTGGTGGGACAATGCCCTGCTCTGCCACACTGCCTTTGCACAAAGGGCTATATGTTTTGCTGCTGTTTGGGTTTGTTCAGCACAGATAGCACATCCACTCACTTGCACTGCACTGCTGCCACTGTGATGCTGAATTACACTGCAAATATATCTTCCCCCCACAGAGTGCCACAACACCTGCCTCCTCTTGTTTTCAAATGTAATACAGCCAGCATTCTTATTGGACATCTCCAGTTCTGCTATTCTCAAGGACACAACAACCCTGTTTCACACTGTAGATTGAGACTCACTTTAACCCACATACCTTCATCTGGGCTTGTCGATCAGGGAATCTTGGACATTAATCATGTGATGTAAATGACATTTTTCCTTTTACTGAATATTTCAACAGGATCACAAAAAGAATGTTTTTATAGCATTAAATATTCATAAAATCATACTAAAAGAGTTAAGGACATGTGAAATAGATGATGCTTTGAAAGCATAAATATTTAATATTTTCATAGCTTTTCATAGGATTTTTTTTTTTCCATGAACCTTGTGCTGTTACCATGCATTTGTTTTTTGAATGGAAAACTACTATTCTTTTAAGTGTTTCCTATTATGAATGAAAACATTTAGTCTACTTAATAGCTATTTGGTTTTACTTATCTTATTGAGAGGCGGAGGGTGTGGAGAGTGTGTGGAAAATATGTGCCGGATAACTACCCACCCTGCTTATGTGAGTAATCTCTGTTCATCCTGTTCCTGAAATAATTCTGTGTTGACTATTTTTACTGCAGGATCCAGTTTGTCATTACAGGGATGGCAAGACAGCTATTAAAATGCCTAGAGTGTAATTTTTATACATTTTTTTTTCTAGAAAGCAAATACGTGATTATCTGAAGAGAGGATGATTTTCAGCAATAATGAATCCACGTGTTTCCCATTAAACCTGTCTTTAGAAAACTCATGACAGAAAGAAAAATCATTAGTACTGACACAATAAATTATTTTCTGACTTATATGAGTTTTTGTTTGGGTTGATTTTTTGGTGGGATTTTTGTTGTTGTTGTTGTTGTTTTCTGTTTCTTGTAGATGTATCCACATTATGTTCATGAAACTGTAACCACAACACGTAGCAAAAGGTGTTAATAGTTACAAGTTTCCTAAGCAACTGTTTAATCAGTACAAGTGGCGGACTGGGTATTTAGTTTAAGGAAGTAGGGCTATTTATGACAATTATTTGGAATGCTGTGTAAAAAGATAGCCAAACAAACCTTCATAATCCACTTTTACCTCACTGATGCCAAAGGGTTGAATGAGCCTATTAAACAAGCTGTACGCCTGTCTGTTTGGACTAGCTGTTAAATCATGAATCTCTGCACAGCACCTGAGGCAGTCAGTTAATCAAGATCTTTTGTAGCAGATATCTGTTCTATTAAGGGTGGACATAGAATAATTTAAAACGTGTCAATAACTCAAGGCAAAAAATGCTTAATGTAAGAAGTAGCATCTTCTTAACTTGTAGTGAAGCATATACAGTGGTAACTAGTAGGTCGAATATCACTCATGGGATCATTTTATGGATATATAATGTGGAAGGTTTTAGCAAAAATATCTCACAGTGATTTATTATTTTTGTGTCTCTAGAAGCCAAATTTGATTTTTATAAATAGAAATTAACCTATTTTCTGTCAACTCGTCTTAGGAGAAAATCTGAAAACTTGGCTACCCTTTCAGGTAGATGAATCTATGAAGTGGAGAGGTTTTCCCATGTTGATATTGGAGAAGAAGGCAGCATTCTCCATGTCTGGGAATACATGCTTCTTTGGGGTGCTCTACACAGTGTAACCTCCTAACATGATGTAAATTTAATACAGCAGCTCCATGGTGCTAAAAGTTTCACTGAACATACCTCAAAGCAATTAACCACACACACCCCTGAACTGTGTGTGTCTACTTGAAGAGCAAAGGCAGCCTGCATTGCTGTTTTCTGAGGGCACACTCACGTGGATTTGTGAAAAAATAGGTGCTAATTTGGTAAGAGCTCTCCTCTTTCAGTTCCATTGCATCCACTGCAGGGTTTTCACCAAAGCCATGATGATGACTAGAATGATGCATCACTCTAACTTGGGACTGGCAGGTGTGCACCAGTGTGAATATGACATGTGGATAGGCCCTGGAGAGTGCCTTCTGAACTGTAAATGAAAGAAGGACCAACATAAGCATCTAAACAGATAAATTGTACTGATTATCTCCAGCTAATCTGAGTTTATGCTCTTTTTAGAGTCAATGGCTTCAGTCTCCTGGGTAGAGCTGAATTATTGCCTCTTCTTACACAGTGTTTGCTCTGTGTTCTTCCTGTCATTTTTCATGGACCTTTCTTGCATGAGGTGAAACAAGCAAGCCACAGTATGGCTTAAAAAAGATGAGGAATAAAAACAGAGAGCCTATGTTAATGGTTATATTTGAATTTTCTGGAGATACAACAGAAACTTTAATTAAATTCACTATATTTAGCAATTTTTTGGCAGTTTTGATTGAATTATTATGTGTTGCATCTGGTCTTGATTTACTACATTGCATTTATACTACTGTTTTTTTTTTTTTGTTGTTGCTTATGCGCTGCATATTAGTCATGAATTCTTGTGGTTTCCAGTTTTTGAGTTACACTGTGAAAAACATTCACACTCCAACTTGAAACCAGGTGTTTCAACATGAAAACAAATCACTCCAAGATTTAAACAAACCACTGTGTTAGAAACCCATTTAATTTGTCAAAATGTATTTGTATAGGACAGAACTGTGTTTCTAAACATGGTGGTGTCTATAATGAATTTTCAGGTGGACATGTTTATAATTTGTGATATATTTAGTATAGTAATTATGTACCTTACCAATTAATTGTGTTTGAGTGTTTGGTTATTTGTCTTTAATATACTTGCTGTGAATGCTACACCAATATAATTAACACTAAACCAAGTTAAACCGAACCAAAATTCCTCAACAATCCTAATTCTGTGATGTGTAGTTTAGACTAGTGGGAGAGGTTTTAAAATGGACATTATCATACAAGAAAGTTCTTTGTGTCACTACAAAGCTTAACAAGATGTATTCTACAAGGCATAGCATATTTGTGATGTAAAATATCTATATCTGAAGTGTCAGGAATTGTGCAGTGGTTTGAGAAATCAATGCACTTGTTTAGCTCAAAATGCAAATAAATTATTACCAAGGCCACTTAATAGAAAAATCATCACAGCCACAGAAGCACTAAAGTGGGTATTCTGAGCCTTAATAAATTTCAGTGTAGTGATTGTGTCAAGCACATTCACAAGGTCACCAAAGGGAAAGAAGGTATTGAAAACACCTTTTTTGTTCTCATCACTTCACCAGATTGAAATATTTGTGATTTCTCTAGAAGAGGATAGATGATAGCTAGAAATTCAAAAGAACATTCTAATACTTCAGTTATTGTGTCTCTTTCTGGTGATAATAGTTAATGTGGAGTTTCTGCTTTTGCAGATGTGTTTATGCATTTGTATTTTCTGGAGGATATCTGTGTGTTTCAGTAACAAGTAGCCATGCTTATTATTATAAACTGCCCTGGATTTTCTGAGTTTCTGTGCAGCTGGGTAGAATATGATCTTGTTTGAACCATCCTGATAATAACAGTTCCAGGATTATACTGATCTCAGTGGAGTTTCAACTGGTTTATATTAGCATCAAAGTCTACTTCCTTTTGGTAAAGGAGGAATTTTTCATTTCCCTGTTTTCTAACACAAATATTTCCAGTATCATCCTGTGTTATTTGTGCCTTTGAATTTTAGCATTTGTGTTAATCAATCCTATTTTTATTACTTTCTTTTAAAACAAGGCTTACTCTTGACATTTGGTCCTGCAGTTTTGAAAGAGGGAATCTTCAGCATCACAACGAGCTTGATATAAAAAACAGATAAGCAGGTAACACAATGTCCTTTCCCTTTGTTCCATGTCTTTACCATTATCCTGTGTTCTGCTGTATCTGTGCCTGTTGCCTACTGGTAATGCTAATATCTTGTTATTATTTATCTGGACCTGAGCAAAGCTTTTGACACTGTCCCACACCACATACTAGTCTCTAAGCTCAAACATGAGCTTGATGGGTGGACTACCAGATGGATAAATAACTGGCTTGATTGGCACACCCAAAAAGTGGCTGTCAATGGGTCCATGTTCAAGTGGAGGACAGTGACAAGTGGAGTCCCTCAGGGATCAACCCTGGGCCCGGTCTTGTTCAATATCTTTGTGCGTGACATGGACAAAGGCACCTAATGCACACTCAGCATATTTGCTGATGACACCAAGATATGTGGAGCAGCAGACATGCTGGAGGGCAGAGATACCATCTAGAGGGACCTAGACAGGTTGGAGAGGTGGGCACAAGCCAACCTCATGAGGTTCAACAAGGTCAAGTGCAAGGTTCTGCATCTGGGTCAAGGCAATCTCAAGCACAAACACAGGCTGCGCAGTGACTTGGCTGGAGAGCAGCCCTGAGGAGAGGGACTTGGTGGTGCTGGTGGATGAGAAGCTCAACATCAGCTGGCAGTGTGCACTTGCAGCCCATAAAGCCAACCAGATCCTGGGCTGCAGCAGTAGAAGTGTGGCAAGAAGGTTGAGGGAGGTGATTCTCCCCCTCTACTCTGCCCTGGTGAGACCTCACCTGGAGTACTGTGTCCAGTTGTGGAGCCCCTATTACAAGAGGGATGTGGACATGCTGCAGCATGTCCAGAGAAGGGCCACAAAGATGATCGGAGGGCCGAAGCACCTCTTCTATAAGAACAAACTGAAAGAGTTGGGGCTGTTCAGTGTGGAGAAGAGAAGGCTTCGAGGTGACCTTTTGGTGGCCTTCCAGTATCTGAAGGGGGCCTACAAAAAAGTTGGGGAGGGACTTTTTAGGCTATCAGGCAGTGACAGGACTAGGTGGAATGAAGCAAAGCTGGAGGTGGGGAGGTTCAGATTGGATGTGAGGAGGAAGTTGTTCAGCATGAGAGTGGTGAGGTCTTAGAACAGGTTGCCCAAGGAGGTGGTTGGGCCACATCCCTGGAGGTGTTTGCAGCCAGGATGGATGAGGCTGTGGCCAGCCTAATCTAGGGTAGGTTTGGAACTAGATGATCCTTGTGTTCCCTTCCAACCCTGACTGTTTCTATGATTCTATGACTTTTTTTGCTAAATTGTTGTGCAGTTAGTTTGCTGTGTTTGAGCTCCCTACATATTGATATTGAATTAATTTTCCCCGTGCGTGAATGGCAAGAGTTATGGTTACGCATGCCAAAATATAACCACAACAAAAAAAGAAGGAAATGGACAGGTTTTTCTTTTTCTTTGCATATGAGGTTTATGTTGTCATTCAAGAGAATTAACATAAGCTCCTACTAATTGCAGACTTATTCCAATGGTATTGACACCAGCTGAATTATTGGAAGATCTCCTTTGTAAATCACTTGGCATGCTATTTGTTGACATATCAAGCTTGTTTCCATAGAGAAAAATTGGCTTCCATGTTCGTGTTTCAACCATTTCAGCATTAGAATTGACAAATTACTTCTATAGCAATATGGAGTCAATGGTCATGTGCAGTAGGCCACATGATTTATCCCAGGGTTTTGATACGATGAACTGTAATATTTAATTTGCAAATTGTTTTCCTGGCCTATTCAATTCAAATGTTTGCTAGGTATAATCTAATTTTGCAGATAAGTGAGGTTATTCTGTGGTACCACAACATGATTTCTGGAATTTCTAATTGACTTTTCTAAAATGTTCTCAAATTTGTAACTGCAAAAGTTTTATTTCCCTTGTCTTCATCAAATTTATTCCTTGATATAAAATTGCAGATCAACTGCAGATTGAACTAGTTAAAGAAGATATTTATGAAAGCAAAAATTATATACATAGTTTCCACTTCCTGGAGTATTTTGTCTGCATTGGTCTTCTGAGTTAAGGTCTGCATCTTCTATTTTTAAGGTAGAATCTATCATGGCTTTATTTCAAAGCACCACAAAGGCCTGCAGAATTCTGCATTCTGTGCAGAACTACAAACTTTTCTTTGCCATGTTGCATTCTGCAGAACTGCAAAGTTATTTTTGTCATGCTTGTATAGTTCAGTGTTAATCACCTTGTTTAAAAGAGAAAGAAAAGCAAACATGATGCATCCTGGGAAAAGATTAAGATTAGAAGTACTGGACATGAACTCAGGTTTACTCTGGTAGGTAACAATCAGTTTCTTTTCACTTGAAAGCTTCACACATTCTTATTTGATGCACTAAAACTGATGTGGTTTTAAGCAGAAAAGAAAGTCATCATTTGATCAGTGAAGACTTGGAGCACTCTGTGGTGGGTTGAGAAATTCCCCCCTCCCTACTCTCCCCACTATTGAAATTTGCCAGACCAGCTCAGACGGGTTGAAATTAGGATGAAGCTATATTTACAGCAAAGCTAGATTTGAAAGCATATATACACAATATATTTATAAGTATTTACAATTAAATACAAATTAGAAATAACACAGAAATCCAAACTCCCTCCCAGACAAATAAACTGCCCAGAAGGAACTCAAAGCCACCCTCTCTCCCCCAGACAGCAATGCTTACTTGTTGTCTGTTAGGCAAGGTTAGTGGAGAGATTAGAGTGGAGTAAAGGAGAAGTGAAAGAAGAAATGTCCCAGAGCAAAGAGAGACAAATTGCTTACATTTTTACTTTTTATCTGTTTAACAAACCAATTAATGATATAGACCTTATAATTCTTTTACAACCAGTGACCCAATTTCTCTTATTAGATTATTGAATTAACCTCACACCAGCATATGTTCATAGGAGAGAAATAAGTCTGTTTCAGTATAAAAATCACAGAACGGTAGGAGTTTGAATGGCCCTCTGAAGGTCATCTAGTACAACCCATCTCTGCCTGAGTAGGATTACCTATAGTAAATTGCACAGGAATGCATTCAGGTGGATTTTGAATACCCTGAGATATAGAGACTCCACGATCTCTCTGATCAGCCTTTTCCAGTGTTCTGCTGTCCTCGAAGTGACGATTTTTTCTCTTATGTATACATGAAATCTCTTGCATTCCAATGTGCGTCCATCACCCCTTGTTCTATTGCTAGACACCACTGAGAAGTCTTGCTCCATCCTTCCGGCACTTGCACTTTAAATATTTTTAAACATCGTTGAGATCTCCTCTCAGTCTCCTCCAGGCTAAACAGACCCAGTTTTCCCAGCCTGTCTTCATAAAGCAGATATTCCAGGCCCCTAGTCATCTTAATGACTGGACTTTCTGCAGAAATTTATTTTTCCTTTTGAACTGGGGAGCCCAGAACTGGATTCAGTATTCCATATGGAGCCTCACCAGCACAGAGCAGAAGTGAAGGAGAACCTTCTTTGACCTGCTGGCCACAATCTTCTCGATGCACCCCAGGATGTTGTTGGTTTTCTTGGCCATAAAGGCATATTGCTAGCTCATGGTCACACTGTTTTCCACTAGGAATCCCAGCTCCTTTTTCCCAGCAGAAAGGAGGTCCAGCAAGTCAGCCCACAACCTGTACTGATACATGAAGTTGTTCTTCCCAAAAGCACTTGTTGAATTTCATCAGGTTTCTCCCCACCTACCTCTTCAGCCTGTCCAAGTCATAGTAAATGGCAGCACAGACTTTTGTGTGTTAGCCATCACTCCCAGTTTTTTATCAACAGCAAACTTGCTGAGGGTGCAGTCTGTCTCTGGACAGGGATAGATGTCTAGGTCATTGAGGAACATGTTGAACAGGATTGGACTCACTACTGATCTCTGGTTTTGGGCTTCAAACTAGATTTTGTCATACTGACCACAGCCTTCTGGGCTCAGTCCTTCAAGTAGTTCTCAATGCATTCCACTATCCAGCGCTCTTCTTACACTTGTTTGTGAAGGTACTGTGGCATATAGTGTTGAAAGCCTTGCTGCAGCCACGGCAAACACAGTAGAATCAGCTTTTCTGTTCCTATGCACATTGTGAAGTGTACACTATGTATGCTGTAGATCTGGAGTATTATATTTTCTGAGCAATATTACGTTTGGGTAAACTTTTTTCACCTTGAGTGAGAAATAGCTTATGTGCATAGTACATATTTATGTGCTATTAGTTTTAGCTAATAGTAAACATCTGCAACTCTCATAGTGCACCTGAAAAAGCAGAGCTGAAGATAAGATCTGTTCCTGCTGATGATACACTTTATCTACATTTTTCATTCCTCCTTTGCTATGAGCAGGACTGGAATGTGAGTAATTAGATCATAGTGCTTGACCCATGCTCCCACTTTCAGGGAGCACAGAGGGCATCCCCGCAGTCCTTTCCATGGCCAGATTTTGAGCTGCTGGATCTGCATGACATGTTAACTCTTGGGCTTTTTTTGTGCTTTTTGATAGGAAAGGCTTACTTCTCCTGGAGTATTCTCCCAGTGAGTGATGAAACACATTACTGCAAGGATGGACTTCTTTGTATTTATTATGTTGAAATCAGCTTTCATTGGAAGAATTTCAGCCAGCCAGCTATGTATTTTTTCTAAAAGAGGAAATGTTTACTGTAAACATTAGAGTTGTACCCAGAGCTTTCTTGTGCTTTGCCTGCACAGATAAATCAGTGATAACAATTCTCTTTCTTAGCAATATTAGTGTAGTGCTCCCTAAACTCTGAGCAGCATATTAAATCAGATCTGATTAAATTGGGTTCCCTTGATAGAACAGAGGATTGCTTAAACCTTTCTAATTTGTGACCTATGATTGTGCTTAGTTAAATGTGATATTAAGGTCAAGGTCTAACATAAAGTCACAGAATACACCACAAATTCATTACTACATTTTAATTCATGGAGTGCCACATTTGAGAACATATTCCTTTACCTTTGACCCCCAGCTGTAAAGGAAACCAATCTGTACTTACTAGGTTATGCAAACCTCTGGAGAGTAAATTGTCAGGATTGTTAGGGATATGGAAGGTCACAATAAGGAGACATCTGTATAAATATTCTGTCATTAATATTCTCCTTCACAATGACTATCAGCAAAAAATCAGTAAATAAGGAGCACAATAAACAATGCCTGGTGACAACTTTCAGAACGAGGACATACTGAGGGGTGTTTACAATGTCCATTCCACTTTGGTGTGCTGTTCAGGCACAATTAAACAGACCAAATAAAGCACCTACATTTCCTCTGCTGTTAACAGAGACAAATATTGACAAGGGAGTGTTTCACTACTAGAGGTAGATGCTGAAAATAAGCTACAAATGCTGCCTTTGTTCTACATAGAATGTATCTGAAGAATATAGAATGGCCCCAAAAATGTAAGAAATACGCTGAAGGAGAGAATTTAAAAAAACCCAAACACCTAAATTATTGTAACAATTAGAAATTGTTTTATTATTGGATGCCCTATTCCAGACAGGATTTTTTTGTGTGTATGTGTACATCCCTTTTATTTTTTTCATCCTTTCTGTTTTTCATAGTTGAAAAATAAGGAAGTTGATTGTTTCATTTACCGAAGCTATCCAGTTGGTACAAATGTTATACATTTTTTGTAGCTTATTCTTGAGCATTGTCAACCATCTGTCAATCTTCATATTTGCAAAAAAAAGTAAAACTGCCAACCACTTCACTGTGCTGAATGTGACAGCAGTGTAATGTCAGAGGACCAAGAGACAGGTGATGGTTTATGATAGAAATAAATCTTTTATGAGAGCAAACTTTGGAGAATTACACGCTTTTGTAAGGGATATATCTCTGCACAGCTATCACTGACAGTATAGTCAGATGCATCAGTTTGATGAGGCAAGTTTTTTATTGTGTCTAATCATGCATTGAGTCATTGCAGGAAAAAAAAGGTAGAAGGTATATGCTTTTAGCATACATAAAATACATAATTTACATGTGTGTGTATGTATCAGTACAGATGTGTGCATGCCTTCATAAATATATTTGAAAATAATTAGATTAATTAAAGTGTCTTCAAACTGACTCACTCATTTTATGGTACAATTCTGATTGCTGCACAGCATTCAAGAGTGCATAGCTCATTGCGTCTGAAATGAGAAACAAATGCTTTCTGGACAGACTCTAATTTGAATGAGAGGGCATGGTGTTAAGCTGTTTGTTTTGAAATGCAGCAAGATATATTTTTTTCCATATCTTTGCAATATTTTAAATATATTTTCTGTAACTTGGTTGCAGAATCATTTCAAGCTTTTATCTGAATACGCATAAGAGAGTTTACCTTTCCATAAAGAAGCAGAAACAGAAAACCACACATCTTACATCCAGGCTAAATCATTTGAAGGATTTTATTTTGAGGCTTTCCTGTAACAGTGGGTATCACATCCTGCTCTCTGAGAGCTCAATTTTTAGCATTAAGATATTCCATCGATGACATGTTGGCAGGACAAAAAAAGTAATTTAGGAAAAAGAAAAGAATTTATAAAAATCACACAAGCCTCATGAATCTCTTCTCTTCATTTGTGAAAAAAGCAGGATGTGTTGAATTTTTTGTTCAGAAAAAACTATACTGTCCTAATGAACCTAACAAAAAAAGTTTTAGTTTGTCTCCCCTCAGCTGTAATGTCTAACTATTGTACAGCACTTTCTCACTAATTTGCTAGAATAGGCTGCATATCAAGTTATAATTACAAACCCCACTTGATTTTGTTCCCTTTAAAATGGCAATCACATAAGTTAAATGAGTGTTCAACCCAGTTGGTAGCACAAAAAAAAAAAAAAAAAAAAAAAAAAAAAAAAAAAAAAAAAAAAAAAAAAAAAAAGAAAGTGTTTATTTCTTCTTCTACCTCCTACAAAGTTTTCTGCAATTCTGTGATTACTTTTCCCCTTCTTCCTGTTTTTCCTGCTCTATATTGTTGTTGCTTAAATGATCAGCACAGTTGCTGTGAGACGGTTACCATAGATCTATGACAAGGGTCAGCACGCAGTCATATGCAACCCAAAAGGGCAACAGTATCTTTTAGTAGTAAGGTTGTCTTAGGAGAGGCAAATTCTTTAGCTTGATGTGATACAGCGGTGGATATTTGGATCCATACACTCAGGGTTAGACACAGAGCTATGAGGCAAAAGGGAAAAGAGAATAAATGTGTGTTCTGTTTTGCACTGGATAAAGGGGGGAGGCGGGGGGAAGAAAGAAAGAAAATCTGCCTGTGGTGTGAAGATCTGTGCCAAACATCCTACAGAAATGCCTGACAATTCTGTTTAGTTGCAGAAGGCCAGTTGCTAGAGTGTTTCAACAGACTGAAAGTCATTGCTGTCTTGCACATGACACATACTTGATTTTCATGGCATAAACTTGGAGTGTAAAAAAAAAAAAGTATATACCAACAGGCAGACACATGGGAAGGACACGAGTCTGGTCATGTGATAGAAAAGCTTACTGTCCAATTAATTCCACCTACCAGTCCTGGAAAATTAAATGTATTATTCCATACACTATTTTGCCAAATAATCTCTAATAAAGTGGTTAAGATCTGTAGGCTTCAGCTTTGTTTTATTTTCAAAGTAACTAATTGTGTTTCCTTTCTCCTGTATTTGGTCTAAAGCCTCCAATACTGGCTTTTTGTGTAATATATCTTTTCAAATATGTCTTCTTCTTTTTTTTCTTTTTATTTTTTTTCCATAGCAAGTACCACTATTGAGAACAAGATGAAGAAGAGGGACAGAAGGAATTTCTCAATTCAAACAAATTTGCTCATTCATTTCTGTGTGGTTTTTCACCATTTCTTATTTTAACCCTCTTGAATCCCAGCACAAAATGTCACTTCCCCAGACTCCCATTTTATGAATGCTATGTTGTGCCAAAGCATAGGATGTGTTAATGTGAAGATCAGAGCCAGCCTGCTCTGTCATCAGTTCATCCCCTGCCAAGCCTTGCATTCCATAGCACAAACACAGACGGTGGACAAAAGTCAACAGACCAAGCATTTAAGCAGATCTTATGATTCTATTCCCAAAGCTAGCTATAAGGCTTGTAGCTTTCATGAGTTATCCCCCACACAATTTTCCTTCCTTCTTCCATTTAGCTAGAGCTACTGTCTCCTTCTGCTTATCAGCTGTGTGGTCCATGGTGTTCTCTGAACTTCCTCTTTCCCCACTTGTGGGTGGATTGTCATACAATTTGACTATGCTGGGGCAGAAGAAGCTACCTGAAAGTGATTGTAGGGAGAAGGATGTTTTGATGCCTTCTCCTGGTAACAAATGATAGATCAAGAGGAAAAGGACTCAAGTTGTGCCAGGGAAGATTTATATTGGAAATTAGAAGAAACTTATTTACTGAAAGGGTTATGAAATACTGGAATGGCATCACCAGGGAGGTAGTTAAATCATCATCCCTAGAGGTATTTAAAACGTGCATAAATGCGGTGCTAATTAACATGATTTAACACTGGACTTGGTAGAGCTAGATACTGATCAAACTCATTATCTTAAAGGTCTTTTCCAACCAAAGTGATTCTGTGGTTCTATGAATCTATGATTATTGAAACACTAGGAAATCAAAATAAGACCTTCCTGGAAGGCAGTCTGTAATTCAGTCTCAAAGAGGTTTGTACAAACTAGAAAAAGATCAAGAAAACAGACAATGTTACTAAGAAATACAGGTTTATTGAATACAGATGTGTACCAGACTGTGTAAAAAAAG
>VWZI01008900.1:5711-23277 GCA_013396835.1 Psilopogon haemacephalus | reverse complement strand
TTCCTTCCTTCCTTCCTTCCTTCCTTCCATTTTCTTTTTCTTATTCTCTGTCTCTTTCTCTTTCTTTCTCTCTCTCTCTCTTTTCCTTTTTTTCTCTCTCTCTTTTCCTTTTTCTCCCTTTCTCTCTCTCTCTCTCTCTCTCTGTTCCTTTTTCTCTCTCTCTCTTTTCCTTTTTCTCCCTTTCTCTCTCTCTCTCTCTTTCCCTCTCTTTTCCTTTTTCTCCCTGTTTTTCTCTCTCTCTCTCTCTCTCTTTCTCTTTTCCTTTTTCTCTCTCTTTCTCTCTCTCTCTCTCTCAAAATGAATGCAGGCTCTTGCTCTGCCAAGCCCTGGAGTTAAGCAGGGGCTTCAGTGTTTTGCTGAATGGGGGATTAGTGCTGTGAAAAGTGCTGGGTGCACAGAACTGCAGGATGAAGTCCGGAGAGCAAGCACAATAGTGATGCCTCCGCTGCCAGCCGCCCTTTGCTCTTGTAACCGAGTTGAACTTCACCTAGGGATAAGTGAGTGTTTAGTTTCCATAATCACCGAGTCTTTGGCCCCTTAATGAAGAAGACAGCAGGGGCTACCAGCACCTGTTGAGGTAGCAGCTTTATAAGGAGGGTTATCTGGCTGCTGAGAACTGGGCTGAGCTGGCACATGGCCATATCTCAGGGGTGCTCAGGATATCTCAGTGCTTCCAAGGCCTTTACTGGAAATTTTGGGCTGAAGCAAAACTGTAGTCCAAAACCTTGCTCTAAAATATCTCCTTCTCTTGTAGCTGTGGATGAATATTTTGCTCCAAGCATGGCTTACACACTCTACAGCACGTTGTTTTCTCGTGTCAGAGTGGTAGATACATTTAGCCTGGAGAAGAGGAGGCTCAGGGGTGACCTCATTGCTGTCTACAACTACCTAAAGGGAGGTTGTAGCCAGGTGGAGTTGGGCTTTTCTCCCAGGCAACCAGCAACAGAATGAGGGGACACAGTCTCAAGTTGTGCTGGGGGAGGTATAGGCTGGATGTTAGGAGGAAGTTCTTGCCAGAGAGAGTGATTGGCATTGGAATGGGCTGCTCAGGGAGGTGGTGGAGTCATCATCCCTGGAGGTGCTCAAGAAAAGCCTGGATGGGCACTGAGTGCCATTGGCTAGGGCTGGATACTAGGTTGGACTGGATGAGCTTGGAGGTCTCTTCCAACCTGGCTTACTCCTATTCTATTCTATTCTATTCTATTCTATTCTATTCCATTCTATTCCGTTCTGTTCTGTTCTATTCCATTCCATTCTATTCTATTCTATTCTATTCTATTCTATTCTATTCTATTCTATTCTATTCTATTCTATTCTATTCTATTCTATTCTATTCTATTCTATCCCATTCCTTTCTATTCCATTCCATTCTATTCTGTTCTTTTTCCTCAGTTTCACTACCTCCCTCTCAATTCAAGAAAAATGAAGAAATATCTATTAGACTTTAGATGAAGGTTTCTGTTGCATACAGCTCTAGTTTCTAACAAAAAAAAAAAGAAAACCCCCTCCAAAAACTGTCTCTTACCAACAGAAGAACAAAATGAATCTTGTTTGGTTAAGCAAAATTTGTGCTGTATTTACATAAACAAAGATCCAACAATTTAAAGGATAAAAGCTTCACTGGCAGAGAAGTCAACATGAAAATAGGTCAGAGACCAAGTCTATTAAAAACAACAGTGGCTTGGAAGGATAAAAGTATTGTAGAGTGATCTGTTCCAAAAGTGGGTCAGGATTTCATCTGCAGGAGCAAGTCTCCAGCATCACTGCTCCTGTAGTGTGTCAATGTGCAAGTTCTACCCCAGGACTCCCTTGTTCTGCCTGCAAGGGGGGAGAAAAAAAAAAAAAACCCACACAATTTGTCTCTGATCTAAATGGCTCCAAATTCAATATAGAAATAAATGACAATGGGTCCACAAAGTTAGGAAATGTGTTCAAAGCAAAATACAAGGACATTAAGCTGCCTACTAAATGGCAGGCAGAATATGGCACTGAATGCATCTAAGGCCTGAGTTTTGTTTTATTATAGCTCTTCTACCAGCCTCTCTCTCTCTCTCTCTCTCTCTTTATTTCCTTCTCTTTAGGATCTTAAGACATCTAACTCATTAAAAATCTTCTTTTTAATTATCTGCAGAGGGAAGAAAAAAAAAAAAGAGCATAATTAAGGACATTTAAATTTAGATTAACCACCAACCTAATACATGGCACTGCTTCCGAGACCATTCCTTTTAAATGGAGTAGAGATATCACTTGGTTTCTGTCTAGCTTTTCTGTTCCATGCAGCACTGAGAACATATTTCACTGTGCTGAGCCTATCACTTGATCTGTGTCTCCTGTGCTGTGTCCAGACCCTTTTTGGAAAGGCAGAATCACAGAATGTCAGGAGCTGGAAGGGACCTCAAAGGATCATCCAGTCCAACCCTCCCTGCCAGAGCAGGATCATCCAGAGCAGATCACACAGGAACACATCCAGGTTCACAGAATGTCAGGGGCTGGAAGGGACCTCGAAGGATCATCCAGTCCAACCCTCCCTGCCAGAGCAGGATCATCCAGAGCATATCACACAGGAACACATCCAGGTTCACAGAATCACAGAATGTCTGGGGCTGGAAGGGACCTTGAAAGCTCGTCCAGTCCAACCTTCCCTGCCAGAGCAGGATCATCCAAAGCAGATCACACAGGAATATATCCAGGTTAACAGACTCACAGAATGTCAGGGGCTGAAAGGGACCTCAAAGGATGATCCAGTCCAACCCTCCCTGCTGGAGCAGGATCACCTAGAGCAGATCACACAGGAACACATCCAGGTGGGTTTCGAGTATCTCCATAGAGGGAGATTCCACAACCCCCCTGGGCAGCCTGTTCCAGTGTTCTGTCACCCTCACAATGAAGAAATTACTCCTCATGTTTACATAAATTTGCCTAAACACTGCTCCCTGGGCTCAGACCTGTTTTTCAATGGACAACTACAGCATGAGTCCTATAAGGAGAGAGTGAGGGAGTTGGGGGTGTTTGGTCTGGAGAGGAGAAAGCTCACAAGTGACCTTATTGTGGCCCTCCTCTCCTAGTCTGGAGAAGAGAAGACTGAGAGGGGATTTAAGAAAGGATTATAAATATCTCAGGGCTGGGGGTCAGGAGTGGCGGGGACAGGCTCTGGGATAGGACAAGGAGCAATGGATGGATGCTGCAGCACAGGAGGTTCCACCTCAAGACAAGGGGGAACTTTTTGACTGTAAGAGTCACACAGCACTGGAACAGGTTCACCAGAGAGGTTGTGGGGTCTCCTTCTCTGGAGACTTTCCAGGCCTGTCTGGATGTGTTCCTGTGTGACCTGAGCTAGATTGTCTGGTCCTGTTCTTGCAGGATGGTTGGATTGGATGATCTCTTTGGGTCACTTCCAACCCCTGACATCCTGTGAGCCTGTGAAATCCAGACATTCACCTAGAGCTTGCAACCCCAATCTTATGATGCATCCAGTCCATCAAGGTCATCCTATGATCCTGTGCTTGATGAAAACCTGTGATCCTGCGCTGATGCCCCCACACCAGGAAAGGCTGCAGCAGGTCAACCTTCCCGCTGCCCCCCTCCACACAGATGCTCCAATATCTGCAGGGCTAAGATCAGCCCAGAGCAGCACAAATCTTAGAGTTCCATCAGCTCTGCCACTCAGAGCTCAGCTTGCAAGCCCACCTTATGATGCATCAAGTCCATCAAGGTCATCCTGTGATCCTGTCAGGTCCAGACACTCACCTAGAGCTTGCAACCCCCCAATCTTATGATGCATCAACTCCATCAAGGTCATCCTGTGATCCTGTGAAGTTCAGCCACTCACCTAGAACATACAACCCCACCTAGTGATGCATCAAGTCCATCAAGGTCATCCTGTGATCCTGTGAAGTCCAGCCACTCACCTAGACCTTGTAACCCCAATCTTACGATGCATCAAGTCCCTCAATAGGTCATCCTATGATCCTGTGCTTGATGAAAACCTGTGATCCTGTTCTGGTGCCCCCACACCAGGGAAGGCTGCAGCAGGTCAACCTTCCCACCGCCCCTCTCTACCCAGATGCTCCAATATCTGCAGGGCTAAGATCAGCCCAGAGCAGCACAAATCTTAGAGTGCTATCAGCTCTGCCACTCAGAGCTCAGCTTGCAAGCCCACCTTATGATGCATCAAGTCCATCAAGGTCATCTTGTGATCCTGTGAAGTCCAGCCACTCACCTAGAGCTTGCAACCCCAACCTTATGATGCATCAAGTCCATCAAGGTCATCCTGTGATCCTATGAAGTCCAGACACTTACCTAGAGTTTGCAAGCCCATCTTATGATGCATCAACTCCATCAAGGTCATACTGTGATGCTGTCAGGTCCAGCCACTCACCTAGAGCTTGCAACCCCAATCTTATGATGCATCAAATCCAGCCACTCACCTAGAGTTTGTAACCCCAATCTTATGATGCATCAAATCCAGCCACTCACCTAGAGCTTGTAACCCCAGTCCCTCAAGGTCATCCTATGATCCTGTGCTCAATGGAAACCTGTGATCCTGTTCTGGTGCCCCCACACCAGGGAAGGCTGCAGCAGGTCAACCTTCCCGCCACCCCCCTCCACACAGATGCTCCAATATCTGCAGGGCTAAGATCAGCCCAGAGCAGCACAAATCTTAGAGTGCTATCAGCTCTGCCACTCAGAGCTCAGCTTGCAAGCCCACCTTATGATGCATCAAGTCCATCTAGGTTATCCTGTGATCCTGTGAAGTCCAGCCACTCACCTAGAGCTTGCAACCCCAATCTTATGATGCATCAAGTCCATCAAGGTCATCCTGTGATCCTATGAAGTCCAGACACTCACCTAGAACATACAACCCCAACTTATGATGTATCAATTCCATCAAGGTCATACTGTGATGCTGTGAGGTCCAGACACTCACCTAGAACTTGCAACCCCACCTAGTGATGCATCAAGTCCATCAAGGTCATCCTGTGATCCTGTGAAGTCCAGCTACTCACCTAGACCTTGTAACCCCAATCTTACGATGCATCAAGTCCCTCAAGGTCATCCTATGATCCTGTGCTTGATGAAAACCTGTGATCCTGTTCTGGTGCCCCCACACCAGGGAAGGCTGCAGCAGGTCAACCTTCCCACTGCCCCTCTCTACCCAGATGCTCCAATATCTGCAGGGCTAAGATCAGCCCAGAGCAGCACAAATCTTAGAGTTCTATCAGCCCAGCTTTGCTCTCGAGGTGAGAAGATCCCTTCGGTGCGGAAGAAGCTCGAAGCCCGAATAAATTACAAACGGGAGCTGTCTTACACGTTACTGTCATTTAATTAACATCTCATAATGTGTTGCTTAAGGAATCAAGACTCTATCAGGACGAAGCCCTCTAAGCAGTCTCCCTTTTTTTTTTTTTAATTTTTTAAATAAAAAATGTAGATCACATTGCATTTTATTTCTTGGCTGAAATGATACACTTATTGGAACCAAAAAAAAAAAAAAGTGATTAAATTTTATCTTAAGAGTCATTTCTCCCAGCTAATTCGCCTCCTGAAAATCCGGTGTCAAAAGAGGAACACAGAAATTAGAGTATAAAATTTGGGAATCTCTCTGGGTTGATCTGGATGGATCTGAATGACTTCATTAAGTTTTGCTCATTGTAGGCTGGTAATGGCTTGGCTTTATTTATCCCTGTGATACTGAAGCCACCTGCAGATCCTGAACATCAGAGTTTGGGCTTGCTGCCCCTTGTTTAGACAGCCTGGCAATTCAGAATGGAAGAAATTGGATTCCAGGTTTGCTAACTTGTTAATCATAGAGTCATAGAATGGTTTAGGTTGGAAGAGACCTCAAAAAGCATCCAGTTCCAACCCCCTGCCATAGGCAGAACACCTCGCAATAGAACAGGTCGCTCAAGACCTCATCCAGCCTGGCCTTGAACACCAGGAGGGAGCAGCCACAACCTCCCTGGGCAACCTGTGCCAGTGTCTCACCACCCTCACTGGAAAGAACTCCTTAGAATCATAGAATGGTTTAGGTTGGAGGGGATCTCAAAGATCATCCAGTTCCAATCCCCTGCCATAGGCAGGGACCCCTCCCACTAGAACAGGTCGCGCAAGGGCTCACCCAGCCTGTCCTTAGAATCATAGAATCAGTCAGGGTTGGAAAAGACCACAAGGATCACCAAGTTCCAACCCCCCTGCCATGGGCAGGGACACCCTACTCTAGATTAGACTGGAGTGAGCCTCATCCAGGCTTGAGAGCCTCATCCAGCCCTCAACACCTTCAGGGAGGGAGCAGCCAAAACCTCCCTGGGCAACCTGTGCCAGTATCTCATCACCCTCACTGCAAACAGCTTCCTCCTAACATCCCATTTAAATCTCCCCTCTGAGAGTTTGAACCCATTCCCCCTCATCCTGTCATTACAAGACCTTGTGAACAGTCCCTCCCCAGCCCTCCTGTAGGCCCCTTCAGATTCTGGAAGGCTACCATAAGGTCTTCTCAAAGCCTTATCTTCTCCAGGCTGTAAAGCCCCAACTCTCTCAGCCTGTCCTCATAGCAGAGCTGCTGCAGCCCTCTGAGCATCTTTGTGGCCCTCCTCTGGACTCTCTCCAGCAGTTCCACATCCTTCTTGTGGTGAGGGCTCCAGAACTGCACACAGTACTCCAGTTTGCGTCTGAGGAGAGCAGAGTAAAGGGGCAGAATCTCCTCCCTTGCCCTGCTGGCAACACTTCTCTTAATGCAGCCCAGCACACAGTTGCTGTCTGGGCAGCACGTGCACACTGCTGGCTCATGTTGCGCTTTTCACCAACCCAGACCCCCAGGTCAAAACAAAACCAAAATGAAACAAAACCACTTTGGTGGATTTGAGCTATTTAGACTGAAATTGTGCCCTTGTGGCCAAGAGAGCAAATGGCATCCTGGGGTGCATCAGGAAAAGTGTGGCCAGCAGAGCTAGAGAGATGCTTCTTCCCCTCTACTCTGTCCCAATGAGACTACACATCAAATAATGTGTCCAGATTTGGGCTCCCCACGAGAGGCAAGGACCTACTGGAGAGAGTCCAGCAGAGAGCCACAAGGATGACTGGTGGACTTGAGCATCTCCCCTATGGAGAGAGACTGAGAGCCCTGGGGGTGTTTAGTCTGGAGAAGAGAAGGCTGAGAGGAGATCTGATCAATATGTGTCAATATCTGAGGGGTGGGTGTCAAGTGGCTGGGGCCAATCTCTTTTTGGTGGTCAGCAGCAATAAGCCAAGGAGCAACAGCTACAAACTGGAGCAGAGAAGGTTTCATCTCAACATGAGGAGAAACATCTTTAGAGTAGGGGTGACAGAGCCCTGGAACAGGCTGTCCAGAGAGGTTGTGGAGTCTCCTCTGGATACTTTCTAAACCCTCCTGGATGCATTCCTGTGCAGACTACACTGGGAGATCCTGCCTTGGGAGGGAGGCTGGACTCACTGATCTCTGGAGGTCCCTTCCAAACTCTCAAGTTCTGTGATCCTATGATGCTGTGATGCTGTCTGTGCTGTGTCCCTGCTTTTAGATAACAACCTGTTTATTTCAGCCACAACCACTCAGAAGGAGGGGAAAAGTGATCTTTGTGATCTGCTCTAAGTGATCCACGGAGAGAGTGGTCAGGTACTGGAATGAGCTGCCCAGGGAGGTAGTGGAGTCGCCAACCCTGGATTTGTTCAAGGATTGTTTGGATGTGGTGCTTAGGGCTACGGTTCTAGGTTGAGCAGGGTTCTAGGTTGGACTTGATGATCCTGAGGGGCTTTTCCAACCTGGATGTTTCTGTGATTCTGTAATAAGGACGATGCCTCATGCTGGAAGAGTCTGGGAGTTGGGAACGTTCTGGTTTACCCACTTCTGAGGCAGCCTTCAACTCGCTAGGAGTGTTACACTTTGCATGAGAAAGGAGCATCTTTTGTGGGGCTTCAGATATTGCCTTGTTTTAACAACATTTGCAGAAACAAAGCCTGATAAGGATCGCGCCTCATTGTGCATGAATAACCACACGTTTCACGCTTTCATGGGAGGCTGGGAAGGGAAGGGGATGATCACAGCTGAATGAGAGAGGCACCCGCCCATGCCTTCTGCAGGGATTTACCAGCCTCAGCCCCACGGCTTAGGAGTTCACACCTAGGAGGAAATAGAGACCACAAAATCCAAAAGTGTGATTAGAAAGAGAAGTCATCCAGTGCCCGCCTTATTCTGGGTGTAAACGAACTCTGCAGATGCCTTGCAGCTGAAGTCAGCCCTCACACAGAATCACAGAATCACAGAATGTCAGAGGTCGGAAGGGACCTCAAAAGCTCATAGATCCTACATGGAAGAGAATCCAAATCTACTTCAGACATTACCAACGATTGCAAAGGAATAATCTGACTCAGGAAGTTCATTACCACTAAGGATAATCTGACTCAACAAGTCCATTGCCACTAAGGACACTTGAGCGTGCTGATGGGTCTCAACTCTTGTCATTTTTTTCATGCCCACCTAATGCAACAGTGGCAGATACTAAATGGAAAAGAGCCCAAATCTACTTCAGACATCACCAACAATTGCAAGACAATAAAATGACTCAGCAAGTTCATTACCACTAAGGACACTTTAGCGTGCTGATGGGTTTCAACTCTTGCTGCAAAGGAATAATCTGACTCAGCAAGTTCATTACCACCACTAAGGACACTTGAGAATGCTGATGGGTCTCAACTCTTGCCTGTGTTTTCATGCCCACCTAATGCAGCAATGGCAGATACTAAATGGAAAAGAGCCCAAATCTACTTCAGATGTTACCAACGATTTCAAGAGAATAACCTGATTCAGCAAGTTTATTACTACTAAGGACACTTGAGCCTGCTGATGGGTCTCAACTCTTGTCATTTTTTTCATGCCCACCTAATGCAACAATGGCAGATACTAAATGGAAAAGAGCCCAAATCTACTTCAGACATCACCAACAATTGCAAGACAATAAAATGACTCAGCAAGTTCATTGCCACTAAGGACACTTTAGCGTGCTGATGGGTTTCAACTCTTGCTGCAAAGGAATAATCTGACTCAGGAAGTTCATTACCACCACTAAGGACACTTGAGAATGCTGATGGGTCTCAACTCTTGCCAGTGTTTTCATGCCCACCTAATGAAGCAATGGCAGATACTAAATGGAAAAGAGCCCAAATCTACTTCAGATGTTACCAACGATTTCAAGAGAATAACCTGATTCAGCAAGTTTATTACTACTAAGGACACTTGAGCCTGCTGATGGGTCTCAACTCTTGTCATTTTTTTCATGCCCACCTAATGCAACAGTGGCAGATACTAAATGGAAAAGAGCCCAAATCTACTTCAGACATCACCAACAATTGCAAGACAATAAAATAACTCAGCAAGTTCATTGCCACTAAGGACACTTCAGCATGCTGATGGGTTTCAACTCTTGCTGCAAAGGAATAATCTGACTCAGCAAGTTCATTACCACTAAGGACACTTGAGCATGCTGATGGGTCTCAACTCTTGCCAGTGTTTTCATGCCCACCTAATGCAACAGTGACAGATACTAAATGGAAAAGAGCCCAAATCTACTTCAGACATTACCAACAATTGCAAGGCAATAATCTGACTGAAGAAGTTCATTACCACTAAGGACACTTGAGCGTGCTGATGGGTCTCAACTCTTGCCAGGTTTTCACACAGTCATAGAATTGTAGAATGGTTTCAGTTGGGAGGGACCTCAAAGCTCATCCAGTTCCAACCCCCCTGTGCCATAGGCAGGGACACCTCCCACTAGAACAGGTCACTCAAGGCCTCATCCAACCTGGCCTTGAATCCCTCCAGCAAGGGAGCAGCCACAACCTCCCTGGGCAACCTGTGCCAGTGTCTCACTATCCTCACTGGAAAGAACTTCTTCTGGGTAAGGAGGCTCTGTGGCCATGCTCTGCTCCTCGAGAGCCTGTAATGGAGCTCAGGAACCCCAGAGCTCAAACTGTCTGTCTTATCCTGATCAAATCATTTTTGCACATATTTCTGCATGGTTCTGCCTTGGCAGCCCCAGCTCAGCTGACAGCCAGGCAGAGAGAGCAATTTTGTGACTGGGGGGATGTTAACTCCCACACCTGAGGAGACCATACTGATCTACACTTAGCTGTGCAGCAATTGCCTAACATCTGCTTAGAACTCTCTGAAAAAAATACATGTTCTGGCAAAGTCTGATTGATCTGCTGACAGGGATCTGATGGAGAAGGTCCAGTGAAGGGCTACAAGGATGATGAGGGGACTGGAGCACTGCCTGATGAAGAGAGAGACTATTGACATGGTCTTGTAATGACAGGACAAGGAGTAATGGGTTTAAACTGGCGGAGGGGAGATTTAAACTGGATGTTAGGAGGAAGTTCTTTCCAGTGAGAATAGTGAAACACTGGCATAGGTTGCCCAGGGAGGTTGTGGCTGCTCCCTGCCTGGACATGTTGAAGGCCAGGCTGGATGAGGCCTTGAGTGACCTGTTCTAGTGGAAGGTGTCCCTGCCTATAGCACAGCGGGGTTGGAACTGGATGAGCTTTGAGGTCCCTCCCAACTGAAACCATTCTATGATTCTATGAAAAACTGGCAAGAGTTGAGAACCGTCAGCATGCTCAAGAGTCCTTAGTGGTAATGAACTTGCTGAGTCAGATTATTCTCTTGAAACCATTGGTAATGTCTGAAGTAGATTTGGACTCTCTTCCCTTCAGTATCTACCACTGCTCAATTTTGTAGGCATGAAAAAAATACAATTATTGAGAACCATCAGCACACTCAAGTGCCCTTAGCGACAATGAACTTGCTGAGTCAGATTATTCCTTTGCAATCATTGGTAATGTTTGAAATAGGTTTGGACTCTCTTGCATTTAGTATCTGTCACTGCTGCATTAGGTGGGCATGAAAACGCTGGCAAGAGTTGAGACCCATCAACACGCTCAAGTGTCCTTAGTGGTAATGAACTTGCTGAGTCAGGTTATTCTCTTGTAATCGTTGGTAATGTCTGAAGCAGATTTGGGCTCTCTTCCATTTAGTATCTACATTATATGGGCATGAAAAGACTGGCAATAGTTTAAAACAGAATCCTCAGTCTGCTCAGCTCTTTTAACATAAACCACTAACCATCATTCCTCTGCTTCTTTTAACTCCACAGGACAGGGCTGTTTGAATTTAGAATCACGGAATCATAGAATCAGTCAGGGTTGGAAGGGACCACAAGGATCTTCTAGTTCCAACCCCCCTGACATGCCCAGGGACACCTTACCCTAGATCAGGCTGGACAGAGCCTCATCCAGCCTTGCCTTAAACACCTCCAGGGATGTGGCCCCAACTACCTCCCTGGGCAACCCATTCCAGGCTCTCACCACTCTCATGGTAAACAACTTCCTCCTCACATCCAATCTGAATCTCCCCACCTCCAGCTTTGCTCCATTCCCCCTAGTCCTGTAATCTAAGAAGTCCCTCCCCAGCTTTTCTGTAGGCCCCATTCAGATACTCTGAAAACTTCCACTGCTTTTTGTACCTCAGTCCTTTCCTCATTGTCTTGTGTGGGTTAGACAAAACAAGCATCTGGTATCTACAAAACCTCATCTCTACAGATCCAGACACTTGTGGCCTCTTTCACATAGGTCAAATGTTGTGCCAACAGAAGCAGGGCTGACTTCCTAACATTGTTGTATTAACATACCTCAGTTTTTGCCTGGGGGAGAGGGAAATTACATTGTTTGGAACGAGATGGTAATTTGCTTTCCGTGCTTTCTCAGTCCTTAAGGCATCTTTCTATTTTTTTGGGATGAGCCAGCCAGCTGTGCAAATTGAAATCGGTGAACAGCTGTCCACTGGAGGCTCCAACGCCTGAAAGGCAGGACCTAGGCGCTCTCCCCTGGCCCTTGCAGTATGTGGGCTCTCCATTTTACAGGGGGAAGGGATTGTGGTGGTTTGAACAGTTACCCTCTCCCCCACCTTTTGAAATAACCCAGGCTAGACTCAGACTGGCTGGAAGTTAATAAATGAAGCTTTATATTTACAGCAATGTTCAATATACAAGCAGATATTTACAAAGTATAACAGATAATTACAGATATAGACAGTAAAAAGGTAATACAGAAACACCACAGCCCTCTCATAGATCTAAATCCCTGAGAGGGGTTTCTAACCACCCCTACCACCTTTCCACCCTTCCCCAATCTTATCTGACCACCTGTTGATGAAGCAGATAGGCAGAGGTAGATCAGCCAGGGGGATTAGCAGTAGGAAAGAAGTTAGTAGAATTATTGATAATTAGCTACAAAAGGCAGAGACAAAGGAACCACCCAAAGAGAGAGCAGCCCCGAGCGGTCTGAAACCATCTGACTTATCCATATTTGGCTTACAACTCTTAAAACGATTTTTTTTTCTTTCTCAGTAGAGCTCTGAGGGAAGTAGCATCATGTATTTTCATTTCTCAGCCTACAGCCTAATTTCTCACTCAAATTCTCCAATCAGTTCAAACCAGCCCAGCCCACCAGCTGTACAAATTGAAATCAGTGAACAGTTGTCCACTGGAGGCTCCAGCGTCTGACAGGCAGGAGCTAGGCACTCTCCTCTGACCCTGCAGAATGTGGGCTTTCCATTTTACAGGGGGAAGGGATTGTGGTGGTTTGAACAGTTACCTGCCCCTCTACACACACCTTTTGAAATAACCCAGGCTAGACTCAGACCAGCTAGAAGTTAATAAATGAAGCTTTATATTTACAGCAATGTTCAATATACAAGCAGATATTTACAAGGTATAACAGATATTTACAGATAGATACAGTAAAAAGGTAATACAGAAACACCACAGCCCTCCCAGAGATCTAAATCCCTAAGAGGGGTTTCTAACCACTCCTACCACCTTTCCACCCTTCCCCAATCTTATCTGACCACCTGTTGATGAAGCAGATAGGCAGAGGTAGATCAGCCAGGGGGATTAGCAGTAGGAAAGAAGTTAGTAGAATTATTGATAATTAGCTACAAAAGGCAGAGACAAAGGAACCAGCCAAAGAGAGAGCAGCCACAGCCCTGAGCGGTCTGAAACCATCTGACTTATCCATATTTGGCTTACAACTCTTAAAACGATTTTTTTTTCTTTCTCAGTAGAGCTCTGAGGGAAGTAGCATCATGTATTTTCATTTCTCAGCCTACAGCCTAATTTCTCACTCAAATTCTCCAATCAGTTCAAACCAGCCCAGCCAACCAGCTGTGCAAATTGAAATCAGTGAACAGTTGTCCACTGGAGGCTCCAGCGTCTGACAGGCAGGAGCTAGGCGTTCTCCCCTGGACGTGCAGAATGTGGGCTTTCCATTTTACAGGGCCGGGGGGAAGGGATTTACTACCAAATTAATGGCCATTTCCAACTGCAGGGGCAGCACATGCTACCACCTGCATTACTGGGAAATAACTTGCACCTGTGCAAGTTGTCTGTCGGAAAGGAAAGCTTCCGCTAACTGCGCCGGGGCGCTAGAATACAACACTCTCTGCCCATGTGCCAGGGGAAATGAGGTCACAGGCTCCAGCCTCACGACTTGCAAGTGGATATCTCATGTACAAGCCCGGACAGGCATTAAATTGGTTATGCTTCGACTTCTAATTTTTGTTTTCATTGACATCTGCACTCTGAAGTGGCCCAGAGGGTTTTGTCCCTTTTTTTTTTTTTTTTTTTTTTTTAACAGTTTTCCTTGGTAAAGCTGCGGAAAGCTGAGCTCAAATTCACGTTAATGGCCCTGGATTTTCAGGTCATTCCTTATGGCAAAGATTGTGTTCTGCTGCTTTTCTCACGGCGTGACACCTGTGCCCCGCAGACATCCTCACCTTCACAGTCGATCTTCGCATCGCTGTTTCTAATTGTTCTTGGCCGTGTCATGAGATCAGTCTCCAGAGCAACTTAGACCTAAGTGCTTCTTGACCAAAAGGGTCAGAAAGCTACCAAACTGCAAACAACACAGCTCTGAGGATTAATGGGAATTTACCCTACACACCACAAAAAAAGCTGAAGCCTGCACACAGCTTTCAAGGTTTACGTGTGATCATACACTCTGATCCCTGAGCTTATTCCCTGTCTTCCTGAGCTGAGATCAGGATAAATAATACATCTTCGGGCTTTCACAGCAAGTCAGTGTCACCTGCAGAGAGAAAACATAGTGCTTACATGCACATAGCTAAAGCAAAGTTTCCAAGGAAAATAAAACCCCCTTGGGAGACCTTATTGCTCTCTACGACTGCCTGAAGGGAGGTTGTAGCCAAGTGGGGGTTGGGCTCTTCTCCCAGGCAACTGGGGACAGAACGAGAGGACAGAGCCTCAAGCTGTGCCAGGGCAGGTTCAGGCTGGATGTTAGGAAGAAGTGCTTGACAGCAAGAGTGATTGGCATTGGATGGGCTGCCCTGGGGAGGTGGTGGAATCCCCATCCATGGTGGTGTTTAAGATGAGGCTGGATGAGGCATTTAGTGCCATGGTTTAGTTAATTAGAAGGTGTTGGGTGATAAGTTGGACTCGATGATCTCAGAGATCTTTTCCAACATGGTTAATTCTGTGATTCTGTGGTTTTGCTTCAAGTGTCTTAACCTGCACGGCAAGACAATCACAGATGTGCTACCCAACAGTGCAGCGGTAGAATTGCAAGCTCTTGGAATAAGGACAAAAGAATATAGGATAAAAAATTAGGGCAGAAAGATGTCAGACTAAATAAGAGGTGTGATAGTGACTCACTTCCCCTTTCCTTTATAAAATCATAGGATCACTAAGGTCAGAAAAAAACTTTAAAACCATTAGGTTCAACAATCAACCCAACACCACCATGCCCACTAAACCATGTGGTAAAATGAAAATGCAGTAGTGAGTGGTGCCTTCTTTTGTGCAAGCAGCAAAGCTGAGGAGTGCATTCCTGCAAGCCTGGCTGGGAGGAACTCAGCCTGAAAAGAGAGAAATGTTGCTGTGAACCAAACTTTCCTATAAAACAATTTCTTTCAAACTACACTGATGTCATAGAATCATAGAATCAGTCAGAGTTGGAAAGGACCACAAGGATAAAGTCCCCTGACATGGACATGGAGACCTCACACTACATCAGGTTGTCTAAAGCCTCATCCAGCCTGGCCTTAAACACCTCCAGGGATGTGGCTTCCATCACTTCCCTGGGCAACCCCTTCCGGGCTCTCACCACTCTCATGGTGAAGAACTTCTTCCTAACATCCAGTCTGAATCTACCCATTTCTAGCTTTGTTCTATTCCCCCCAGTTCTATCACTACCTGATAGCCTAAAAAGTCCCTCCCTAGCTTTCTTCTAGGCACCCTGAAGATACTGAAACGTCATAATAAGGTCACTTGGGAGCCTTCTCCTCTCCAGGCTGCACAGCCCCAGCTCCTTTAGACTCTCCTCATAGCAGAGCAACTCCAGCCCTCTGATCATCCATCCTCATGGCCCTTCTCTGGACAAGTGAATTGCTTCTGAAGCAATTCAGAGCTTCTGCTCCAGCTCAGGGTAAGCAAACAGTGATCTAGAAGCATATTCACTACAACTCACTTTAACCTCAGCATAAATGTTTATTTTTCCCCACCTCTCTCTTTTGTTATCTTTATAGGGTTTAAGCAAAGGCCATGTGGTACCACTAATACCTTGTCAATCAGGCACAGACCATCTTTTTCTATTTAGACATGGTAGTAGGTCACTCTGAGGAGGAGAAGTTAGATTGTGTCCCCCAAAACCTGGCAAAGCATCGAAAAATAGTAGCCATATGCTGGAAGATCCTTCTAAGTACCACTGAAAATGCCAAATCCTAATTTTTTTCTCAGGCCTGATCTTGTGATTTATCCTGTACATGGTAACCTCCAAGGTCAGAGGCAGAAAACAGACCAGGAAAATGCCCTGAGTCCACCTCATAGATTCTTGTTTCTTCCTTCCTTAATAAAGGAGTTTCGAGAAACAAAAAACCATATCATTATGACTTAACTGCTGCTCCTATAATAACTGCTTCTGATTTAGGAGATAAAATTAAATTAGCAGATAAGCTCTTTTATTTCTGCTCAGCCACTGGAGTAATCTTTCAGGACAGACTGAAAGAGCTGGGGCTGTGCAGACTGGAGAAGAGAAGGCTCCCAGGTGACCTTATTGTGGCCTTCCAGGATGTGAAGGGGACCTACAAAAAAAGATGGGGAGGGACTTTTTAGTCTCTCAAGTACAGACAAGGCTAGGGGAAATGGAGCAAAGCTGGGGGTGGGGAGATTCAGACTGGGTGTGAGGAGGAAGTTGTTGAGCATGAGAGTGGTGAGAGCCTGGAAGGGGTTGCCCAGGGAGGTGGTTGGGGCCACATCCTTGCAGGTGTTTAAGGCCAGGCTGGATTAGGCTGTGTCCAGCCTGATCTAGTGTAGAGTGTCCCTTCCCATGGCAGAAGGATTGGAACTGCTGATCCTTGTGGTCCCTTCCAACTCTGACTGATTCTATGATTCGATAACAACAAAGGTTAGAAGTCCAACTGCAAGTAAGTGTTTGGGGTTTCCATGTTTAGTACGAAGAAAAACATTTCACCTCAGTAACCCTTATTCAGCCTTCAGCAGTCTTAGGCATCTCTCTTGGCTCCAGAGATTCTATGGTTCTATGATGCTGTGGTTCTATGATTCTGTGATTCTATGGTTCTATGATTCTGCGATTCTATGGTTCTATGATTCTATGGTTCTATGGTTCTATGATGCTGTGGTTCTATGATTCTGCGATTCTTTGGTTCTAAGATTCTATGATTCTACTCAAGCAGAGTGCAGCTCATGCCTTGAAAAAGCACAGTGAGAGCACCAAACTGGGAGCCAGTTGATTATTAATCTCTTCTACAGCTCTCTGGAAGCTCTGCTTAGCTGTCACTGTGTGGAGGTCACAAGCAAGGCTCACTGTCAGTGATTCTGGAGCCTGGAATTCATGGGAATGGTCGAAACAAAAACGTATTCACCCCTCTCGTGTGTAACCAAATGCATAAATGTTGTTGTCTTCTTTATTCTTTGCAGATGGTTTGCATCTCCAGAGATTTATAGAAGAATTCATAAATTGGCATCACTGGTATGCAAGAAATGTGAAGCAGCCTCTGCTCCCATTGTTCCCTCCCTGTGAACCTGCCACTGGCTCAAAGACTTTGCTTAAAGTATCAAGCTCGCAGCATAGCTCCAGCGTGGCTGCAGAGCTGACCCTGCCCTCTTTAGGAGATTCCTCAGGACTAAATATACAACCTGATAAATATGAATTGTCAACTCCTCAGTCATCTGTTTCTATAGCCTTTCATTCTCCTGCCCTGGCACCTCAGCTTAAGCAGACAGGAGATACCCATTAAGCAACTCAAAGGAAATGATTGCAACCAAATGCTCTGCTGAGCAAACCCTCCAAGAGCTCCCAAATCTTAAGTGAGCCAACAGCACTTGTCGTCAGGAGCAGCATATTCATTCAACAGCAACCTGTCAAACTGACTTGTTAGCATGGCTGATAATGCTCCTGCCTTTTCCCTGAGAGAGAGGGGCAGGGACCATCCCATCTGCTTTTGAATCTCCCACCGAGAGCATCA
>VWZI01008898.1:1070-11342 GCA_013396835.1 Psilopogon haemacephalus | reverse complement strand
AATTTCATGAGGTTGGCCTGGGCCCACCTTTCCAGCCTGTCCAGGTCCCTCTGGATGGATCCCTGCCCTTCAGCAAGTCGACTGTGCCACACAGCTTGGTGTCATCTGCAAACTTGCTGAGAGTGCACTCGATTCCTCTGTCCATGTCACTGACAAAGATATTAACCAGCACTGGTCTCAGCACTGATCCCTGAAGGACACCACTTGTCACTGGTCTCCAGGTGGACATTGTGCTATTGATCACCACTCTCTGTGTGCCACCATCCAGCCAATTTCTTATCCAGCATTGCTCCACCCATCAAGTCCATGTTTTTCCAGGTTGGTGACCAGGATGTCATGTGGGACAGAGTCAAAGGCCTTACTCAGGTCCAGGTAGATGACATCAGTTGCCCTTCCCTTATCCACTGTTCCAGTGACTTCATCATAAAAAGCCACCAGATTTGTGAGGCATGATTTGCCCTTAGTGAATCCATGCTGGTTACCATCAAACACCTCTGCTTTGTTTTCCATTTGCCTTAGCAGAGCCTTCAGGAGTACCTGCTCCATGATCTTGTCAGGCACAGAGGTGAGACTGACTGGTCTGTAGTTCCGAAGGTCATCCTTTTTTCCCTTCTTGGAGATGGGCATTATGTTTTTCCTTTTCTAGTCAGCAGGAACTTCACCAGCCCGCCATGACCTTTCAAATATGATGGAGAGTGTTTTAGCAACTTCGTCTGCCAGTTCCTTCAGGACCAGTGGGTGGATCTCATCAGATCCAATGGACTTGTGTGCATTCAGGTTGTTTAGGTGCTCATGAACATGGTCACCAATTATAGTGGGCAGATCTTCCTTTCCTCTGTCCTTACTTTTGCAGTCTGAGACTTGGACATTGTGGTTGGAGCCTCTGACATTGAAGTCTGAGGCACAGAACTCACTGAGCACCTCAGCCTTATCAATATCCTTTGTCACCAGCTCTCCATTTCCCTTCAGGAAGGGTCCCACATTCTCCCTAGTCCTCCTTTTCTCACTAATATACTTGAAGAATTTTTTCTTGTTCCCCTTAATGTCCCTAACCAGATTCAATCCCGGCTGTGCTTCAGCTTTCCTAACCTGATCTCTGGTTGCACAGACAATTTCTTGGTATTTGTCCCAGCTTACCTGTCCTTGCTTCCAAACTCTGTAGGCTTTCTTGAGATTTAAGCTGTCTCAATACCCAACACACAGTTTTATACACTTCAATCAGTATCCCAGTCCTTTAACAGAAAGATCTTTTTCCACTCCTCCTGATGTTACTTGGGCCTCATCTGTACTGTTCAGGACACGAGAAGCAGGATATTCTACTGTTGGGCACCCACACCAGCTTGGTTTTGGTCACTGTTGGACTTTTGTTTCTTGCAAAACTCCACCATGGGTAGATGAAGGAAGTGCAGTTCAGTAAGGCTTCTGATACTGTCTCCCATAATATCTTCGTATAAAAGCTCAGGAAATGTGGGATAGACAACTGGGCCATGAGGTAGATTGAAAACTGGTTCAATAACAGAGTTCAGAGGGCTGTGATCAGTGGCACAGAGTCAAGTTGGAGGCCTGTGGCCAGTGGTGTTCCCCAGGGATCAGTACTGGATCCAGCTTTGTTTGATATCTTTATTAATCACCCAGATGAGGGCACTGAGTGTAGCCTCAGCAAGTTTGCTGGTGATAAAAAACTGGAGAGGTGGCCAACAGACCACCAAGCTGTGCTGCCATCGAATGAGATCTGGACAGCCTGCAGTGATGGGTGGAGGCAAACCTAATGAAGTTCAATAAGGACAAGTGCAAGGTCTCACACCTGGGGAGAAATAACAGCAGACACCAGTACAGGTTAGAGGTCGTCCTGTTGGAAAGCAGCTCCCCAGAGAAAGACCTTGGAGCCCTGGTGGACAGTAAGTTCTGCATGGGATAGCAATGTGCCTTTGTGGCCAAGAGGGCTGATGGTATCCTGGGCTGCATCAAGAAAAGTCTGTTCAGCAGATCTAGGGAGGTTCTTCTCCCTCTGACACCATACTGGTGTCCTGGTGACACCATACTGGAGTATTGTATCTTGTTTCTCAATTCAAAAGAGACAGGGATCTGCTGGAGAGAGTCCAATGAAGAGTCACAAGGATGATTAGGGGACTGGAACCGGCCTGGTTGTGTTCCCTCCCAAGACCTTGAATATCCCTCAGAGCGCTCTTGGGAAACGTTGGAAAAGCACAGCCTGGGTGCTCAGCTCAGCAATAGCCAAAACACTAGGGTGTTATCAACACCCAGCTGCAGCAACAAAAAACCACAACACCAGAAAGATGCTTTGAGGAGAAATAAGTGCAGCACAGCCAAGCCAAATACATTTAGTATGGAGAAGAGGGGGCTGAGAGAGATTTCATTGCTCTCCACAACTACCTGAGAGGGTGTTTGTAGTGAGATGGGGGTTGGTCTCTTTTCTCTAGTATCAAGTGATAGAAAGAGAGGCAAGGGCTTCAAACTGCTCCAGAGGAGGTTTAGATTGGGTATTAGGAAACATTTCTTTACTGAAAGGGTGGTCAGGCACTGCATTAGGCTGCTCAGGAAGGTGGTGGACTCACCTTCCCTGGAGCTGTTAAAAAAATATGTAGAGATGGCACTTGAGGATATGGTTTAATGGCTGTGTTGGTATTAGGTCAATAGTTGATGATATTAGAGGTCATTTCCAACAGAAAGTATTCTATGAGTCTATGAAAAATACAAGGAGAGGCAATGGGTGATACTCACTGACCATTTCCAGGCATGTATTGAGAACATGCCACAATTACACACTCATCTGCAAAACAGCCACCAGGCTAGCAATGTGTTACATACATACCTAAGCTTCATATTGGTAATTGTAGGAGAGCAATGAAAAGGACAAAGAATCACATCTTTGCTGCTGTACTCACTGGCTAATGTTTGGGGGTGGGGGGGGTTGTTGTGATTTTTGTTTTTTTCACAAGATGAAAAGCGTTTCAGGACTGTCAGACAACACAAAGTGTTTGGTACTTTCTTATCACCAAAGGAAGATTGTTATATACAGAAATGAAACAGCAAATTCTGCTCTTGCTCTGTGCCTGCCTTAGGTAACCTGCTCCTCTGCTCTGTGATTCACACAGCTACTTCTGACCCAAAGCCTGGATTTAAATCTCCATTCTAACTTTCCTCTAAACTGTCCAATGCCCAATATTTACTTTAAAAACATAATTTATTTCCTTCACTGGGGGGGGAGGGGTGTGGGGCGGAGGAGGGGTGATATATTCACAACTTTAAGCATTCTGGCAATTCTATTTACATGCACAAATACTGATTTTGGAGTACAATTTCCCACCCCAATTTTGGTAGATAGCTCTTCAAAGTTTGCTTTAAGGTCTGGTAACAAACAAAACTTTGGTATCCACAGGCACAAATGAAATATCTTTCACTTTCTGTAATTTCTAATTATCAGCCACCATTTCCTAACAAGCTTTACATCTAAATTCTGCAAGAATCTTTTACTGCCCTCACCTGATCTTTTGCCACTTTCTGTGATGTACAGCTCTGCAAAGTATCAGCACCAGACTAAATTATTTTGAGGCACTGCACTTACAGCTATAGTTAACAGGTTAGCTGTGTTGTTTCTATCACCACTGACTTAGTCCATTGTCTTAGCAGTTCTGTGAGACAGGCAGATATTATTCTGTTGCCATTTGTCAACAAAACACTGTTGAAGTTTACTGTGGTCTTGGAACAGTTGTGTGTTGAAATCAGGAGACAAAATATATATCCCGAATGCCTTGAATGGTATCCATGTCCTAAGTATAATCATGATTTCCCCATAGGGGGGTATTTCAGATTTGATAGCAAAGCAGGTATAAGTGAATTCCTAAGTAGCAACCTACTATATGACTACTGCAATAGCACATGTATTTTAGCACCATCTCTTTCTTACCAGCTACACAGAAAATCACCAAGTTTGTCTCTGAGGAAAAACAAAAACCACAAAACAGCTGCTTTTGAAGTGTGACCAGGAAAGTAACTTCAGTCTCAATTTGGCTTAGCATTTTTATAAACATAGCTTTGGTAGCATAAGAAAACCACAACAATTTATCCCTTTCCTTCACTGTTGGTAAAATTCTGCTACAATTCTGCACCCAGTTTCTGCAATGCTCAGACTCCTTCGTGAAAGCCATGCAAAAGCAAATTACAGTATCTAATTGCTTTGAACAGTTCACTCAAAGTGATTGGTTTGCCAAGAGGAAGCATCTTGTGCAGTTTCTGTCCTGAAGCAATCAGCAGAGTCAAAGATGCAACTTGCAGTGGTAGCCATGGTGCAGTGGGTTGTCTAGTGGAGAGGACATACTCTATCAGGAGCTGCCAGCAGTATCAACACATGGTAAATCAGATACAGGTTGGCCCAGAAAGATCTATGGCTGCTTTCTCCAGGTTTCTGCTCCACCTCACTACTGGAATTTGCTATTCCTACTTTGGTCAACTGGACTGAACCCAAACAAACAAACAAACAAACAAACAAAAGCAGAAGAGGAGATTACATTTGAAAATCAGGGAATGACTTTACAAGTCCTTGAGTCAGAACAGTTGAGGAGCTGGCAATTCACTCTGAACTGTCAGGTTTAATTAGGACTGTTATGTCCTCAGCTACAGTTGTTAGTAAAAGCCTTGTGGTGTCAAGTAGGAGCAAATCTGAATGTCCTAGTCAATGACTACTCTGGTCAGAGCTCTCCTGTTATTTTTACCAAGAATCTAGACAAAGAAGTTCCTAGCAGAAGTTCTGTTGTATTGTATTCCCAGAAACATAGCACACCTGACTACATACACATAACATCTTAAATAGAAATAAGAAGATTTAATAGGAGAATTATATGAAAGGCAACGATGTACCAAATTATTCACAGTAAATAGGAGCTGAATAAAATGGAGAACAGGATATTTCATCATCAAATAAAAAGCATCTTAGAAGACTTTTTATTGCCAACTATTAATTAATGTTGAAATAAATTCTTAGAAACATACCATGATAAGTTTGCTCCAATGAATTACCACTCATACAACAATTACCTGATAGATTTGAAAGGTGGAAAAGAAGGAGCAGATGCAACAAAGATGTTTGAAATGCTGTTTTGCTATGATGACCACATAGTTTGGAAGGTAGTCATGAAACCTGAAAATTTACAGTAATTATATACTACAGTAGACACTGACCCTCCCTCCCTAGGTGCCCCTGCAAAATAGATTCGCTGCTCCAGATGAACCTGATTTCAACTAAAACAATGCTCTGTAGGTGAAATCAAAGCATGGCAGCTATGATGTCTTGCCTAGTTTGCATGATTCACAAAGTCTAGGATGGAGCAAGACTAAAATCCATACACCTGCAGTTAAGAAGAAAGAACAAGGAGAAGTGCAATGTTCGACCTTGTACTAATGAACAAAGAAAATCTGGTCACAGAAGTTAAGTTTGGGGGCAGTTTTGGCTGTAGTGACCACAAGATGTTAGAGTTTAGTATTGTTAATGAAAGAAGCAGGGCAATGAGTAAAATTTCTACCATGGATCCTAAGGGGGCTTTGTCCACTTCAAAGATCTATTTATAAGTATCACATGGGCTAGGGCTCTAGATGGTGGGGGGGTGCAAAAGAGCTGGTTAATATTCAAACACTATCTCCTCCAAGCTTAGGACAGCTATATTCCCTTAAAAAAAAACAAACAACCAAGCAAAACCACAAACAAACAAACAAAAAAACCCCAAAAAACCACCAAGGATAGAGGAGGCAGGAGACCTGCATGGATAGGCAAGGAGCTTCTGAAAAACTCAAATAGAAGATGTAAGTTTACAACATGTGAAAAAAGGGGTCTGGTCAATTGGGAGGATTTTAAAGTGCTGCCAGAATATGCAGAAACACAAGAAAGGCCAAGGCTCTCTTGGAATTAGTTTGGCTAGGGAGGTAAAAGAAAACAAGAAGAAGTTCTTCAAATATATCAGTGAGAAAAGGAAGAGCAGGAGAAAAGCAAGTCCACTGCTAAATGAGATGGGAGCTATGATAACAGAAGACGTAGAGATGGCAGGATTGCTGAATGCCTTATTTGCTTCAGTTTGCACTCCTAAGACCAGCCTCTAGAAATCTTATTCATTGGGAGTAAGAGAGCAAAACTGGAGGGAGCATGATAGTCCACTGGTCAGTGAAGACCAGGGTCAGTTGGACAAACAGAAACCATACAAATCTATGGGCATGGGCCCCAGTGGGATGCATCCAGGAGTGCTGAGGGAGCTGGCTGATGTTGCTCAGCCATTCTCCATAATTTTTGAAAAATCATGGAGAATGGGAGAGGTGCCTGAAAACTGGAAGAAAGCATATGTTACTCTAGGCTTCAAAAGGGGCAAGAAAGCAACTATAGACCAGTCAGTCCCACCACCATCCTGAAAGGGTGATGGAGTAGCTCCTTCTGGAGACCATGTCTAACCACATGAAAGAAAATAAGGTTTTCAGGAGTAGCCAACTTAAATTTACTAAGGAGAAATCTTGCTTGACTAATCTGATATTCTTCTGCAAAGATGTGACCAAATGGGTAGATGGAGAGCCCTGGATGTCATTTACCTTGACGTCAGTAAGGCATTTGACACAGTCTTCCATAACATGCTAATAAGAAAAAAAAAAAAAAGTGAGGTAGATGATTGGACTGTGAGATGGATTGAAAGAGGGTTGTGGTCAGTGGCACAGAGTCAACTTGAAGACCTGTGACCAGTGGTGTTCCCCAGCACCAGGCTCAGTTTTGTTCAAGATCTTCATAATCAGGGATTGAGTATACCCTCAGCAAGGTGATGATGATGATACAAAACTGGAAGGGCTGTCTGGTACACGTGAAGGCTGTGCTGCTATCCAGTGAGATCTAGACAGGCTGCCAAGCTGAGTGAAGGCAAACCTCATGAAGTTCCATAAGGACAAGTGCAGGGTCTTGCACCTGGGGAGGAATAACAGCAGGCACCAGTATAGGTTAAGGGTGTCCCTACTGGAGAGCAGCTCCATGGAGAAAGACCTTGGAGTCCTAGTGGACAGCAAGTTGTCCACGGGGTAGCAATGTGCCAGGATATTGTGGCCAAGAAGGCCAACAATATCCTGGGATGCATTAGTGAAAGTCTGTCCAGCAGATCTAGGGAGGTCCTCCTCCCCCTCCACTCTGCCCTGGTGAGACCACACCTGGAGTATTGTGTCCCATTTTAGGCTCCAGCATTCAAGAGAGACAGGGCTCTACTGGAGAGTGTCCAATGGAGAGCTGTGAGGGTGATTAAGGAACCTGAACATCTCTCCTATGAAGAAAGACTGAGAAAACTGGGACTGTTTAGTCTGAAAAAGAGAAGGCTAAGAGGGGAGCATATCAATGTGTACAAGGGGTGGCTGTCAAGAGGAAGGGAACAAGTTCTTTTCAGTGGCACCTGGTAATAGGACAAGGAATAATGGATATAAGCTGGAATGCAGGTTTCGCTACAACATGAGGAGAAACTTCTTTTCTGTGAGTGTAATGGAGCACTGAAACAGTCTGCCCATAGAGGTTGTGGCTGTATAATCACGTTTTTATGCTGAGCAGGCTTGTTATTGTGCACCCAGAACCTGAAGCTCTAATTCCACCTGTGCATACAGACTGCCATTCTTGCTTGAAGTTCTATTAATGAAATTAAAATATTACATCTTTAAACTAAACAAGACCATAGTTCAGTTAATATGTCTGTATAAAAGAAGCAGCTGAAGCACAACATCCATCCAACACAATCACTCACATCTGGTTTATGGACAGCACGACTCCCTAAAGTTGCAAGAAACAGCAATTTGACATGTAACAGGGAGAATGTGACTTTAAAAACTGGACCAGGAGGAAAAGCAACAAATACGATGAATGAGGAAAGCAAGAAGGAAAAAAAAGAATGAGTGAAGTAAGTAGACCACTTGAGAAAATAACCCTCACACTAAAAGTATCACACATAAAGCAGGACCATAAGTTCCAAAGGCCAAGTTTGCTTCACAGAAGTGTTTTCTCCTGCATTATCTTTATCTCTCTCAGTTTTGTTCCTTCCCTTCCAGGAAGGGAATGTTTAATTTTCTGTTCCCTGCATGTGTTAACAACCAACTTGTAGCTCTTATCACAAAGGATTTATCTTCCTCTTTGACTAAAACAATCTATAAAGATGTGTATTGCTTTGTGAATCGCAGTGGGAAATTAATCTAAAAGCACTATTCAAAGGCAGCACGTTCTGGAATACTCATGAAGAACACTTCTACTTTAGAGCATAGAGAAGAATTACAGGAGAGCTCTCGTAGTATTTTAAAATTACATTGTATATGTAACTTCTAGCAAGAAAAATGTGCCAGGGGATGAAACTGAAAGGCATTTTTCACAATCTGATCTCTAAAGAAAAGGTCTTTGAAGGATCAAAAAATGCCCAATGTTATATTTACATAAAGGCATATAATCTCTAAGATATATAATACATATTCTAATACAATGCAAATATTTAATATGTTCATATATTATGAGTGTATGTATATTCCTTTCCTTTCCTCATCATAACTGATGCATACATCTTCAGTTTGCTGTTACAAATAAAATTGCTTTGAATTAACACTATCCAAAATTATTTCTAATCTTGCCTCAGCTGTCAGTACGCTGGGTGAGTTTTTTTGATCGTACCAATTTGTCTTGCTCCTGTGTTTCATGAAGGAATAGTAAAGCGAACTTTTCACAGAGTCACAGAACTGTCAGGTCTGGAAGGGACCTCAAGGATCGTCTAGTTCCAACCCCTCTGCCATGGGCAGGGACACTTCCTACTAGATCAGGGTGCACAGAGTCACATCCAGCCTGGCCTTAAAAACTTCCAGGGGTGGGGCTTCCACCGCCTCCCTGGACAACCTCTCCCGGTGTCTCATCACACTTACGGTGAAGAACTTCTAAATCTAAATCTAAACCAAATCTAAATCTACCCTTCTCTAGCTTGGACGCTTTCATCCTAGTCCTATCACTACCCAACACCCTAAAAAGTCCCTCCCCGGGTTTCTGTCAGGCCCCCTTCAGATACTGGAAGGCCACAATAAGGTCTCCTTGGGGCCTTCTCTTCTCCAAACTGAACGGCCTCAAACTCTCTCAGCCTGGAGAGGTTCTCCAGCCCTCTGATCATCCTTGTGGCCGTTCTCTAGATGTGATCCAACACATCCATACCTTTGTTGTAATAGGGGTTCCAGAACACAGTACTCCAGGTGGGCTCTCATGAGAGCAGTGTGGAGAAGGAGAATCTCTCAACCTGCTAGCCACACTTCTCTTGATGCAACCCAGGATGCGTGTGACCAGCTGCAAGTGCACACTGACAACTCATATTGAGTTTCTCATCCACAGGCACTCCCAGGTTCTTTTCTTCAGGACTGCTCTCAAGTTAGTCACTGCCCAGATTATATTGGTGCTTGGGATTGCCCTGCCCCAGATGCCAGACCCTGCACTTGGTCTTGTTGAATCTCATGAGATTGGCTTGGGCCCATCTCTCTAGCCTGTCAAGGTCCTTCTGGATGGCATCCCTTTCCTCTGGCATGTCAGCTGCACCACGCAGCTTGGTGTTGTTGGTGAACTTGCATTTAAACACTCCAGGCTCAGCAGGGGACCTTATAACACTCGCTGAAAGGAGGCTGTTGAGAGGTGGTGGTTGATCTCTTTTCCCATCTAGCAACTGATAGGACAGTAGGAAATGGCCTCAAGTTGTGTCAAGGAAACTTTAGTTTGGACATTATGGAAAAAATTCTCATCACAAGGCTTGCCAAGCACTGGAACAGGCTGTCCAGGGAAGTGATAGAGTCCCCACGCCTGGAGGTACTTAAACAGGTGTAGTTGTGTTGCTCAGGGATGTGGCTTATTGGGGGACTTGGCAGCGCTAGGTTAATGGCTGGGCTCATGAGCTTACAAAGCTATTCCAAACGATTCTGTGACTGGAACTCTGAAGTCCTGTAACAGCCTTCCCCCCATTATGATCATCTGTTTCATAGACTCCAAAGCACACATATTTCCTAGGTGCAAACTGATGCAGGTTGGGATTGGGCCAGTCTTGCTAAGCCTGCTACCTAGGGGCCTTTCCTCCAGTCGTTGCACTTGCTATGCCTCTAGCCAGGCTCCGAAGACTTCCTGCCAAATTCCGTACAAATTCGCAGGTACCACCTGTCAGTAAGCGTTTGCCGTTCGCTTGCGGAACATATTCTCGTTTCCTGGCCCCATTACACACAGGGCGGGAGGGCACTTGAGACACCTGT
>VWZI01008897.1:10506-38272 GCA_013396835.1 Psilopogon haemacephalus | reverse complement strand
TTTTTTTTTTTTTTTTTTTTTTTTTTTTTTTTTTTTTTCTAATTAGAGTCTGGGGATACATCTATTCCAGAGCAGTTTCCACATCAGTACTGAGGCAAAGTTAAATTGTTTTCAGCTCTCTTTATAAGAGCTGAACAAGCTCAAGGCCACAGTCTTGCTCCCCCTTTCCTGATTTTATTTATGTCATACTTAATTCCATCTTATCTAGTCTTCCAGCAATTAAGAATTACATTAGGAAAGTTTGCACTGAAAGCTGTGACTTAGAAACTGAATGGAAAAATGTGTTCAACTTTCACTGCACTGAGCTTAAAAGAACATTTCATAGTGATCTTGTATCTGAAATACATCTGGGCTCAAACTGGCCAGCATTTACTCTACATTAAATTTATATATCTTTATGTCTTTAGATGAAATCAAAGAAGAAAAACTGCTCACAGGAATAAGAATATAGAGGACTCTAAGTTTCAACTGTAAAATTATGCTATGGAAATAGAGGTCATTTGTTGAGGGTTAGAATAACAGCTTACTCTTTACTTCTATTGCATAAAGAATACATTCCCATGAATCTGACCAGAAATGAGATAATTCCTTAGTTCACAGTGCACCGCTGGCCAAAGCTGAACCTATCAGCAAAAATGACAGTGCCTCAGAAAAAAATGTATATGATAAAGAATAAAACACACTTCACAGCAGCTGTGAGAGAGGGTTGTGAGAAAAATGTGAGAATCAGCCCTGCAGGCACTGAAGTCAGTGAAGAAGAGGAGGTACTCCAGACAGGAGAGCAGAGATTCCCTTAAGCCTGTGGCAACACCACGGTTGTTCCCCTGCAGTGCATGGAGTACCCCACAGCAGATGTGCTGTGAAAGAAGCTACAGCTTATGGGGAGACTATGTAATAGTAGGCTCCTGCCCACACGGGATAAATTTCCTAGCAGAAACTCCTGCATATGCACCCACACTGGAGCATTCTGTTGCTGAAAAATTGTACACTGTGGAAGGGGCAATGTTAGAGAAGTTCCTGAAGAACTATAGCCCATATGAATAGCGCACAATGGATCAGCTTGTGAAAGACTGTATCACATGGGATGGACCTCACAACGGAGCAGGAGATGAGCACTAAGAGAAAGGAATGACAGAGACAAGGCATTGTGAATTGTGAACAGACATTCTTCATTCCCCTGAAATTATAATAGAGCAGGGAAGAGGTGGAAGAGTTGGGACCAAAGGAGTGAAGTTGAGCCTGGAACAAAAGTGGGGAGATGGGAAAGTATTTTTAGTTTTGTCTATTCTACTTTAATTATTTTTATTAACTGGGAATTGGCCTTCTGCAAGTTGAGTATGTTTTGTCTTTTATGGTGATTGATGAGTAATCTTCCTGTCCTTATCTCAAATCACAAGCTTTTGTGTTTCATTTTCTCCCCCAGTCCTGATTGGGACAGAGAGTGGAAACATCTTGGGGGACAGCTGGCAATCAGCCAAGGTCAACCTACTACAGAAATCTATAATTTTCATTTAGATGAGTCCTTCTCCCTCTTTCCAGTTCTGCTGCATTATCTGACTTACGATAGGGGAACATGGTATTGATTTCCCTACTATGCTAACCCAGTCTTTGTCAGTGCCCTTTGAAGCTGGTGTCTTTTGTGCTATAATCCTAAACCACATAAGCCCCATATTTTGACATGGAGAAGGCATTCACATAAACTGTTCCAAAATTGCAAGCCTATTTCTCATCAGTGAGCAAGATTTTTTTTTTTCTGAATTCCACATTTAATATTTGCATCTATGCTATGCTGATCTATCTACAAATAATCACCCAAGATTTTGCATATTCACTTCAGAGGAATAGCAGTGAATTGCTTATGTAGATTTTCTGCATGTAGAATTGCAGATTTTGTAACTACCTGAGTCCACATTTTCGAAAGTGACCCTATTATTTTAAATTATACAGCATTAGCATCTGTCAAAATTTCAAGTCAAAATGATATATGTAATAACTAAGATTCTCGAAAATGACATGAGCTATGATGCTATTAATGGCAGCTGAGAAAGCAGTGTTGATAACATAAAAATTAGCAAATGTTTTAGAGAAAGACCTTGATACATCTTGTAAATGTGCATGATAGCAAACTGGGATTCACATGTAAATGGCAAAAATACAAAATTATAAATCCCAATAGCATGAAGTGCACCTAATGTAGTACTTGACAGAAGTTGTAGTAGCACCTGCAAATTTGAATGTCAATAGTGAAAAAGAGATTAGACCATGTATTCTCAAGGCCATGCAAATATTTTTTTCCCACACACAATATTTGGCACAGGAATGGTTTCAAGGTAAGAGAGGTTATGGTTGTTTTGTTATAAAACTTTGCATAATTATTCAAAATGTACACAGATCACATGAGGACAAGGTACAAGCTTGCTATATGTACAAAAAACAATGCAAGGAAAGGTGATATGACAGCACTAATTATGAAAAAAAAAAAAAAGAAATGCAGATGGTAACGAAAGCATGAACACTTACAAGTACCCAGTCAGGGAGCAGTTTATGGGAACTATCAGGCTAGTGTTCTCTACTCACTCACCTTGTTACACTATACTAGTAGGCATACTGGTTTCAGCTAAGATAGAGTTAGTTTTTTCCACAATAGTTTGTATGAAGCTATGGTTTGGATTTTATATTAAAACAATGTTGATAGCACACAGATATTTAAGCTATTGCTGAACAATGCTTATTATCATCAAGGCCTTTTTTATTCTGCTTCTCACACTGCCCAACAGTGAACAAACTAGGGGTGCACAAGAATTTGGGAGGAAGCACAGCTAAGACAGATTACTCCAACTGACCAGAGGGATATTCAGACCATATGATTTTGGAAGCAGTCCTCAAATATGTGTCATTGAATGTCTGTACGTTTCCACATCAGCTGTGCAGTTTGCAGAAACAGCTTGCTTATGGCCAAAGCTGTTTCTTCTGAAGTTATTACACTTACAAATCCATCCCAACAGTCAGACACACAGGAGGGCAAGTTTGTCCAAGACAGATTACTATCAGCAATTAGAAACAGTCATTTGATACTATGAGGTGCAGTAAGTGTGATGAGCTGAATATGCTTGTTTATAAAAACGTATTTAGAATCATGTGAAATTTACCTTCCAGGCTATTGGTAGCCACTTTTATTTGGAATAGTCAAATACATTCTCACTTCTTTCTTAAGAGATGTACTAGATTCTGTACTAAATCTGCATAAGAAGGATGTGAATCTACTGGAGTGGATACAGAGGAGGGTCACAAAAAATGATCAGAGGTCTGGAGCACCTCTCCTTTCAAGAAAGGCAGAGAGACTTGGGGTAGTTTAGCGTGGAGAAGAGGATATTAGAAATTCTATTATGGCCATTCAATATATATGAAATGGGAAAGAATAACAATGGAGAAAGTATTTTTTTACCAGAGCCTGTAGTGGTATGATGAGGGGGAACATTTTTGGTTATTGATTAATTCAAAATACATGTCACAAAGGTAATTTTTTTTTTTTTTTGCATTGAAAATAGTATTCAACATCTCTAACAAATTAAAAACTTACAACTTATCAGTCATGGTGCAAAACCAGGTTCTTCAGGCAGCTATTTGCTAAACATAATGGGTGTATTTGTTCTCATCTAGAGGACTGAGAAACTTACGATCATTCTTCAACAATAATTAAATACCCAAATCTTAAATTTATGCTACATTTAAGATGAGTTTGTTTGTGATTTTTGTTTGCAGATGAAATGCAAATAAGGGTTTAGGATTTTTTTTATAACACTGGAAAAATTATAGCTAACAAGAAAGATTTTACCTTTGATAATTACATATTTCATATATATAACACTAGGTACAAAATTAGTTAACAGGAGTAGCTATAGAATTCAACATCGACAAAATACAGCTCTTAAAAATATGCATTTATTTGTTTTCAGACCAACTTTTCTAAATAGTTGAGAAGTGCTCTGAAAGAACCTTAATGACTACTATTAGAATAGTCTGCTGGAATTTCACTTCACTTTTGATGTATCAGTTTGTTTATACTATTGTGGTTAAAAAAAAAAAAAAAAAAAAAAAAAAGAGTAATTTCATGTTTTGACTATAAGTTGATGCCTATTTGCAATAAAATCACCTTAAGAAAAGTTCCATAATTTCAGTATTACAGAAACATGATAAATTTACCTTCCTTCCTATCAGCAAAAACTTTCAGATGGATAACTGCTGTGGCATTTTCTGTATAGACATAAATCTTTCTGTCAGAAAGATTAACTAACCATGTATCTTGAGTTCAATTTGAACTAAAAGAACAATGCACCAAGGACAAATTTCTTAAGATAAACAAATAAAAATAAAAACCTCTGAAACAATAACTGCTTCTTCAAACAGAAAAGCAAATACTCCAAATATGGAATAAATGTTTCAGAGCTATGTAAGGTAAATTTTACTTTTTAAGGGTTTTTAGATTTAAAAATTATTTACTGATTAGCCAGAATTCTTGTCCATTTGACAGTATGTGTCAAAGGCAAAATGATGTTAGCCATGTTCCCAAATCTTAGTGCTGTTAGCTTCTCTGAAGAACAAAGTAGTAATAGTAGATTAACCAAGCTCTATTTGCTTTTAGTTTCCCCCTTCAGTGAAGAAAAATATTTGTCAATATTTGTGAATGATTCAGTATAGGGATCCTGATTCTTATATACATTTGTAAAGTTCTCTTTCATTCTGTTTTCATGGGTGCCTCTTTGCAATCCTATCACTCTTTCTGCATATTGAAAAATTTAATCCTATGTTTTTTATTTTCACAACTACAGTGTTAAAAAATGACATTTTATTTGTGCTATTGTTCTGCAATATTGATTCCAAATTCCAGTGCAAGAATACTAGCTGCTTGTATCAGCTTACAGATGGTGATGCCTCACTGCCCATTAAGAACATTATTTCATAAACATACAGCCATGCAAATTACTTGAGTTCCTGCAAACATATAAGCATCTTGACCATTATTCTGTTATTTGAATCTCACTAGTTTTAAATTTGTAGTACCCATTTCAATAGCCTAGAATGTTATCTGCATCAAATATTCAAAAGTTGCTCCCACTGTGCATCTACATGAGTTCTTTTATTTGCAGTCCTCATAAATGATCCATAGGGTAGGGAAAAAGCACCATAAACAAACAACTAATAATAAAGGCTCTACTGTGGGTAAAACTGTCAAGGACAGGCCTTTGGATAATCCAATAGACATGTGTTAATTGCTTGACACTTTAGCAACAAGGGAGCTATTAACCACACTTACTAGATATTAATGGCAGTCAACGGAACTTAACTTTACTTTTCTAAGTGGTTAAGTTCTGTTCTTATTTTTTTTACCATGGCTTTATAGCCCTCATTAGAACAGCAGAACACCCTCCTGGACTAGTGCAACTTGAAGAAGTCATCCTCTGAAATGAAACTTTCTCCTATTGTCAAGTAGAGATGTGGCTAATTTGGACCTTAACTTTATTGTTTTACATAAGTTTGTTACTACAAATCTCCAGTAAAAGGGAGAAAAAATACCCCACAACATATAAAAAAACCCAAACAAACCCCAAACAAAAACCCTACCCCAAACAAAACCTCCAGCCCTTTATAGAAGGGTGCCTTAGGTTTGGAGAATAATCCTTTGTCAAGGATTTTTGTCTTTTTTGTTCTGTGGTCTCAGATGATCCCTGAAAACCTTCAGATTTTAGTTTCCTTGTATATATAGTTTATAGGAAAAGAATGTCAAGAGACCTGTAAATAGACTTAACCATGTGCCCTCTGAGTATCTTGCTGATTAAGCACAATAATTTGAACCTGATTCTATTTCCTGTATTATGACAATGTAAAGAGCTATATATTCTGATGAATTTATTTTACTACTCACAAGAACATGACATTAATAACATATGTGCAGTTACACTTTGGGACATTTTATTAGGCAGCTTTCTCTCATCCTTTCCATTTCCAGCTGAAAACCTTTGTCTTTGAACTTCTTCATTTTGACAGTGAAAAATTGACAGCTTCTATCCAAACATAATTTCCTGACCAGTTTCTTGCCAACCTTTAACAGTTTCTTCCAGAAAATATTTGCTTTGGTCATTTACTAGAACATAATGGAAGGCTGTCAAAAGCCTATAGCTTCTCATCCTACATGTCTGTTAGCCTGGAACAGAAAGAAGTAATTAGATTAGCCTGACATTTTTTTTCTTGGTAAATCCATAATGAAGATATACCTATATATACATATATTGACTATTTTCTAGATGGTTTTCCAGTCTGCTTCCTCTCTTTCCTACTACATGATAAGCTATCCCAAACTTCAGTAACTTCATAAATTCAAACAAGAAGGGTCCACATATTTGATCTAAAGATTCTAAATACTAAACAAGGTATGCTATAGCAAAAATTATTTTTTTCATCTTATCCTAATATTATTGTTCAAACATAATAATGAAGACTTTAATATGGTGATAAGATTATATTTTATGATAATTCTTTTTGACTTGTTCAGTATTCCAGGTACACTTATGCTTTACCCACCCATGGTTTTTATAACCTTTACCATTTTTTAATTACTTTTAGTGAAGGTGGGCCAGATAGAGAGTCTCTTAGGACATGCTTCTGAGACCACCATTAGTAGATCAGTTTGGTAATACCAGCAAGGCAAAGTTGTACAAAACTTATAGCCATGTTTGAAGTTCCAGATGTGTGTGTCTTTTTTTTTGAGTAGCATTCATCTGCAAAGAGTCTATTTTTTTACTGTATATTTCTTACCTCTGCAACATCTAGCACATTAGGGCTCTTGTTTCAGGTAATATGTTTGGGAACTACAATAATTAAACCTAACCATCATCGAACAAAAAATTGACAGTACTGCTCTGTAATTATGTCAATCTAATACATTTTAATCTTGTCTTAGGGGAAAAAAATGTGCAACGATTGAATTGATATACTTGCACTTGCTGTATTTACAGAGCAATATGAGCATCTATGAAGTAATACAAAAGGGAGATCTGTCTCCATGACAGCAGATGTACCTCAAAAAGCATTATTCTGTTTTACAAATATTCTGCTAATGGAGATAATATTCACACTCAGTAACCAGCATCAGGCCAAATTTAAATAATTATTGCTTTTACACAGATTCTTTTTGTCAAGTAGTTATCCGTCAGCTGAAAATCACCTTCTTATCTCTGTTGATGTTGCTTTTGTTTTAAAGGCTCATACATTAATAAAGGAAGTAGTAGATACAGTGATCTGGTAGAAAGACAAAATGTGGACATGCTAGAAATATTTATGTTAAGAGCAATGACTGATATAGAACAAAAAATTCAGAAAGGGCCCAGGCGTTACTCGCAATAATTTTATGACAGGTGTAAATATTCTAAACTGAGTATTATGTAATAAATATGTGGTTCCCTTTCTATTGGTGACCAGTAGGCTTCCCTGGATCTTTACTGGCACAATGTCCACAGATATCGCTGGAATTTCACTAAACTAAAACTGAAAAATAGCATTCAAATCACATATAAAATTTATTTTTAAGAAAGGTATTCATCACTTAAAAACAGTGGAAGAATTTCTGTAAGTGGCAGCTGAATTCTAGGCAATCAGAGGTTGAGGACTTGGAATTGTGGCTTCATTAATGTTTTGTGCTGAATTATTTTATATATGTAAATCCAACAGTTTAATTACTCGCATTGTTCCACATCCTCCCCAGTGTACTGCCTATATTTAAATTCCCACTGGGTTTCATTCCCTGAGCTTCTCTTTTTATCTTCAAATATCTGAAGAATTTCCTGACACCCATTCTTAGAAGTTGTTATCTTCTCATGCCTACATCTTTTAGATACTCCTGACTGCATTTCTCATTTTTTTCTGACATCTTTTGGCTCCTAGTGCCACATCTCAGAGTCAGCTCTCCAGATTTCACTCACTTTCATCAGTCAAGCTTTTAAACAGTCTCTGCTTTCAGCTGCAGTCTCATCATGTACCTGCCTTATTGTGAATGACATTACTAGGTCCATTTTCCCCCTTCTCTCTTTCAATACCCATATCTCCAGATAGCAGTGATGAAATAATAAGCCCTACTTTTGAAGGCTCTATAAAACCAGAAACATATTTGCATGGCTGCAAATGTACCTCGTGTACTAGATTCTGTCCTGTAAAATACACAGGTAAATGTGATCTGGTAAGCACAGTGTCTCTGAAGCCCAGTTTTCCCTCTGTTTCACCTTTGCTTCATGGCAGTAAGTACTATGGGAACTATAGCTGCTTGTGCAGTCTAAGTCTGTTTGGTAGGAGAAAATGTGATACCACTTGCAAGACTGATGGGCCAATAATACAAAATGCTCCCAGGTGACACTGCTTTCCAGTCCTAATTTAGCACAGCCTGTGTCAGCACAAATGGTGGTGTTTGTCGCATTTCCCTCAATGTTCAAGCTGAGAACTGAGATTAAGCCCATCATTCCATGCTTCTCTTGGCTCCCATGCCCTAAATCCCGGTCAGTTCTGAAGCAGAATATGGATGGTACATGGATGGAAATTGAAAAAGTGATATTGGAAGGTAATCACAGAATCACAGAATTAATCAGGTTGGAAAAGACCTCTAAGATCATTGAGTCCACCCTATCATCTAACCCTTCTAATTAACTAAGCCACTAAGTGCCTCATCCAGCCTCCTTTTAAACACTTCTAGGGATGATGACTCCGCCACTTCCCTAGGAAGCCCATTCCAATGCCAATCACTCTTGCTGTGAAGAACTTCTTCCTAACATCCAACCTAAAACTGTCCTAGCACAGTTTGAGACTGTGCCCTCTTGTTCTGTCAATGGGTGCCTGAGAGAAGAGACCATCCCCCACCTGGCTACAGTCTCCTTTCAGGTAGTTGTAGAGAGCAATAAGGTCTCCCCTGAGCCTCCTCTTCTCCAGGCTTTGTAAACAATCTGCCTGAATACTCTAAAATATGTTTTAAATTGTTTTCATTAGGTAATTATTAAGGTAGAATAACAGGTAAATTGTGTTTCTAAAGAAAGACTTAAGAATGAAATTGATCTTTGCTTTTTCATAACCTTGTATTTAAGCAACTCCTTTTTGACATGTAACTGAATTATGTTGTAATTAGCAATTTGGTGCAGTTCAACATGAGTTAGCTCTAAGTTTTTCTTCTAAGACTGGAAATTTGCAAAAAAAATAGCAAACATTTTTGTTCTTTACTATGCTAGCCAATCAAAGCAAGCATGGATAACAAAAAGACCTATCAAAAAAAAAAAAAACCAACCGAGAAACACGCCTTCTTATATTGCCATGTTCTCTGACTCTTTTGGCATTGGCTAAATCTAGTTACTCTTCTTGGAGTCTTCAAGAGAAGTGGTAACCATTTAATCCATAGAAGCTCTGTCTAAAAAAAACCTGTCAGCAGGAGAGAAGGAAAATAAGCAGCAGTTTAGCTACATCCTAAAATAGTGCCCAAAGACAGCCAGAACAAAACTCTGTAATTCTTCAGGAGAATTCTTCAGGAAATTAATATATATATGTAATCCAAGTTCCTCAATAATAACATTTTTGAAGATGTAGTATGAACTTTGTAAAAGATGAATTATGACCTCTGTAAAGCATATTTTTCAGCATTTCTTTTAACTTCAGCACAGAAAAAAACCTTCAAATTTTCATGTACTGATAGTTTTTGGTATTTCTAATTTCTGTCTCCTTAGTCTAAAAATCATATACTTTATACATTTATTCCCTAGAAAATTAATTTCCTATCTGATGATGTAGTAACTATAGCAAGGCCTTGGGATCTCACTCCTGAAAGAGTGTCATTGTGTAATTTTGGGGCACCAATAACTGTACAAGAGATACCAATAGCCAGAAATAAACATCTAAATCTGTTACATGTCAAAGCTTCCTTCTACTGACTTTCGCCAAACTTACAAAATTTGTTCTGCTCTTGCATTCAGAAAGTTTTAATGGAACAACATCTATATATACCAAAAAATACCACTTTCAACCCCCACACAGCACTGTGCATCATTAGCTCAATATGCCAAAGCTCTTGTGTTATGATGGCTTTCACATTTCACTTAGCAAGGTATCTGCCCTTCATGTCTTCTCAAAAAATTTCCCTTGTGTCATCTGGACACCAGTGAAAATGAAGCATATTTCCAGGGCTCTGGAGAGAAAATCCAGAAAAGTTTGTGCTTGTTAGTTCAGCAGATCAGTACAGTCCTGTACTTCAAATACTACTGACAGAATTCAAGAATTTGAGCCATTATGGCATGTTTATCGTCAAATGTGCCCATAGCAACACTCAGAAATGTAATCTTTCTAAACTGAACTCTTATTTTCTCAATTGACATAAATGAGTCAATACACCAGTCCCAACTATTCCAGTTCTAAAAAGAGTTGAAGAACAGCAACTTTCTTATATCTGTGCCAATTAGTTATGTGTTTTACCAACCTGAAATTTCAGAAATAAAGAACATGGTGTTAGGCTTGCATGCTCTCTTCTGATGCTAAAAAAAAAGTTGCATTTTTTAATTGATATCAACTTAAGTTTCTTGCTCCTATTTTTCTTCCACTTTTTAAGATGGTTAACTAAAGAAAGGAGAAGTTAGGGAAGACATTTTAAAACTCTGTTAAATAACAGCTAGAGCTCTGTGTTAATGAACTTTTTGATGTTTATGTTTCACTGTGAGTCTGGATGTCTGCATTTTGTCTTCAGACAGTGGAAAACTATGAAATACTGCTAATAGAATGTAACCGTGGCTGATATAAAACATGTCACATTAGACCAAAACTATGTGGATCAGCACTATCACTGCTTTTGGCACCCAAGCACGTTTTTTCTTATAAATTTGTTTCTAATGCTTTGGCAACTGAGGCCAAGAGACTTTCTTCTTCCAAGACCTAAATGTCTTGGAATGAGCATAAGCTCCCTCATGTTTATGATTGTAACAAAACCCAGGAAAGAAGTGACATTTGTTAACATTCTTTCAAACAACAGTTTTGTCATCTGTTTTTTTTTTCAGTCCTTTTTGGTTGTCATTGTCTGTGTATGACGCATATTAAAAAGAGAACAATATTTGTCTTGCACAAGGTTTACCTTTCTGTCACATTGGTAATGTGTAAACATATTTTGGATGTGGAGAATAACCTTTCAGTGGCAGACATTGCTTGGCACTTTAGGTTGGCATATCCTCCTCTGAATACAGCAAAACACTTAACAAATGTTCTTCTTAATGTTAACCTGAAATTCAAACAAACACACAGTTTCTTTAGCATTTTAAAAGCTGTATATGTCTACAATTCTCTAAATCTAAGCCAACAGTACAGCAAAAAGGCTTTTCTCATTCTACCCAAACTCTTTAATTTACAGTCATCAAAGAAGGCTATGAGAAAGTGCAACCATGCATTTTATTCAGAGTAGGTTTCAGGCACCTGATGGATAAGATGCTACTGTTAATTCTAGTTGATCATGCCCTCACCTATGAATTAAACTTCAAGATTTTTTGTAAAGCACATCAATCACTCACTATTCTGGACATGTAACACAAGGCGGACTAAAATGCACATCAAGCATGCATCAATAAAGCTGAAGTTTCCCAGAGGTGTATTTAATAGTCATTGTCTGCCTGCTGAGTTAGAATGTAAAGGAATTCTTGTGATGATTTAGATGGCCATCTGCTTTTTCATAAGTCAGGGAGGCAAAACTTTGCTGAGTAGTGGAGAATTCTGCAAGTGTTAACGTCTGTCCTTTTCCTTTAACTGTTCCCCACTTCCTAAGGCAGAAGTTAGGAATACAATACTCTCTTAACATGCATTCTGGTGCAGTAAATGGCATTGATGCAATCCCTTCAAGTACCGTGGAAAACAATTTCTCAGTAAATTTTGGTTTCTGAGAAGTGAAAAGTGAATGAGTACAAACCCTAATGCACTTGTGGGATTCACTGTAGACATACACAGAACCTTAGGGAATTTTTAGGATTTGCAATACACAAATGTTTCCCATAACACAGTATACACACTAAGCCCAGGCTTTTAGCTTGCCGTTGAGCTAGCTTTCAAAACCCCATAAGAATAAGGTATACTTTCCCCTCCCTTACCTCTCAGCTTAGCTCTTCGGAAAGTGATGAGTGAAAATCTTTCATGATTGTCTTAAGCAGCTTCTATGTTTCCTTCGTCTGAGTTAGTCTGGAATAATCTATTTCAAGTTTAAGAAGTCATTCGCGTTCTCTGAATAATGAGGCCTGTCTGTTTTCTTTACCCCACTAGGGAAACAGCAAAAAACACAAACCAAAATCCTTAACCCAACTTTTATCCCATTCTAAACTATGAATCTTTTCTCATTTTTGCTTTTCATGTGAAATTGTTGCTGTTTGTTCCTCTTCTTTGGCACTGTGATATTCAAGGTTGAAATGCTCTTATTTCTCTTTTGATATCTGCATTGCCTTCACATCTATATCTGAGATGTTCATTCTATTCAAATGGAGAAAAAGAAACACTTCTAGGATGCTATTTATCTGTTGTACTTTAGATATTTACATCTGGACAAGTGGAATTTGCCCAAGAAGAACCTGTTAGTCTACATAAACTACGGAGTCTGAACAAGGAGCTAAAAAGCAGATGTTTACACAGCAAATATCTGTATTCAGCCAGATACGTATGACCCCAGATTTCTCTCCCTTCTCTTCTTTGGATTAAACCTCAAAATTTCATTAGTAATTCTCCTGTCATTAAGCTGTTTTGCTACCAGAATAAATATTGTTAACATGTATTTTTATGGTGCAGAACAATCAAACACTGCTTTTACTTTTTTCTTCATGTGAAAGATGCACAAAAATTAAAATAAATATGACATCACTGATAGCACTTCAGTTGAGTTACTACTTCTACGCCCTTCACATGTTGTGTTATGCAGACCACTTCAGGCCAGTCTGATGTTCATCTGTGTCTGACAATGGAACATAGACGGGAAGATGCTGAGTAGAGCAGAAGGATTATATATCTATAAATTTATATACCTTCTTGGTTGTACTTCTGTTTTGCTTTCCAGCATAGAGCAGAAAGACACTGCTTACTATATAGAGTGTGAATCTCTATAATTCCATATCCTCCTTAGCAGAACTTAGTTCTTTCCTCTAGTAAGTACAAGGTTGTATTTCTCACATTATCTGGAGACTTCCTCATCTCTAGATAATGCCAGTAGTCCTGAGTGTACCTTATGCACCTAACAAAACCCAAAACACTACAAATATATCATCCATTCAGAGACCCTTTAAATGTTTATTTTCATTATTTAAGAGTCCATTTTTTCCTCTTGGTTGCTAAAATGTGATTTAAATGAGAAATTTTGCTGGTATATGATGGCAGCAAATCTTTCTAGTGGAGGCTGTTAAAAAAAGATTATTTAAAGCTATGACTGTTTAGTAGCTTGGTATCCAATCAACACTTCCTAGTCTTTTGTTTGCATCTGACTGCATCATCCTCTAAGGATGACTTAATGATGCTTTTTTTGCCTCTTAATAGTTACCTTTTGTTCTTGATACATCCTTTTCTTCTTCATAATTTTGTTTCTATGCATCTATGCTACTTTTTAATTCTTCTTTAGTAACTCAAACTTAGTCATATATTTTACATTTTGTATTCTCATGCCTAAGTTCTATTGCAGGTGCATCATTTATTCACACTCATCTCTTGATATTCTCCCCGAATTTCCTCTACAGTGAGATATTTTCTAATTATGCCTTCACTTTTATTTCTTTACGGGTATCAGCTCTCTTTAGTTCTTTTGTTTTTTTCTTACTTTCCCCCAAAATATACCTTTTTATTTCCCTGAGTTCATTGACCTCTTTACTCCTTTTTGTATTTTTGTACCCTAGAGGTGGTGAAGACTGTTATTTCAACTTCAGTCCTAACAAAGTCACCCTCTACAATGACAGTTTAAAAGAGGTAATCTTTATTAGTTATAATCATATTTAGAAAACCTTCCTCTCATTTATTCTCTTCCTAGAAGAGATATTGCTAGAACAGGAGTAGCAAAGTATTGGACTTGGTGAGCCTGAGTTTCTTTTTAGCCCCTGTAATGAAACTTTGCAAGTCCTCATATCTGTAAGAAGGAGCCTTAAATAGAAAGCCAAACTGAAAGTAAACAGATAAGATTGAAAGAATTTTAAAGAATCCCAAATTAATCAATTATTTATATTTCAAGATTTCAAAAGGATGTGACATTTGATATTGAAAAGCTTGGGTATTGAGTTATCAGTAACAAATCTTAGAAAGATGAAGCAAGGTTTTGTTAGTTTTGAAGAAGGAAGGCAGTATGTCGCGAATATTAATTTTAGTTGCTATTAATAATTGTGGGGGTTCCGGGAATAGTTCCCCCGGGTTCTTTGGATGTTCGGTTGGCAAAAATAAATACACAAAGTCGCTTAAAACACAGAATTAAACAGTTTAAACAGTCAGAACTTGGGAAACAGAGAGCCTAATACAAAAGCAATCCTAACCGTGCCTGGAAATACCCACGAAATGCGTGCTAGATACAGTGCTTTTCCCGAGATAAAGAGGAAAGAAGGAGGATTGTCCCGAATAAAGGGGAAAAGAAAAAGGTTTGCCTTTGTCGCTTTCCAAATGCTGCTGCTCGCTGCAAAGCACGTGGCCACTGCTGGATGGGGTGCTGAGTTGTATGTTCCTCATGGCAGCAGAGAGAGAAAGAACGAGACTAACGGCAATGGCACCCCCTTAAATACCTCATTAGGGGAGCATGGAACTGACCAATAGGCACTTAGCATCCATTGTCTGGCCAATTGGTTCAAAAGTCCCACACCCAGGGGTGGGTTCTAACACCCTAAGAGACAGCACAGATCACCTGACTTGTGCGTGAGACTGTGCATGTGGCCCAAGACTTCCTGGTTCCAGAACCACTTGGTGTGCCCCTGCGACCCACCTCTGGACCTCACCACAGAGAGGGGAGGGAGCCCCAGGAAGTGAACCAACTCTGAGTAGTAATTATGCCCATACCAGGACACAGTATTTTTAAAATGGAAAATATTTTTGATAGACATTTGGCGTGCTATTAATAAAATCTCAGATTATTTTTTTTGTTCAAGTTTTTAAAAGTTAAGCTAAGAGTTTAGCTTTCAAGCTCAGAATGTGTTTCTCTTCTTTTCTGGAAGATTATGTAGGCTCATCCTAAATAGTATGAAAGCAGAAGTTACGCACATGTCTTCAAAGTTAATTGGATGATTTTATCTTTGCCAATGTACAAACAACTACAGAAATTCAATGGATTTCCAAGAATCAGTATATCAATGTGCATGTACCTGTCAAATGTTTCTGAAGCTGCAATGAGGCAAACTGTGAAACAATAACATTTTTATTGCTAATAAAATCCACATTAGGAAATGCATTAAAAGATCTGTTCAACTTGTGAATGTCTCTGACAACCTCCTGCATCTGAACAGAGTGAGTGGAAAGTCTTTTTTTTTTTTTGCTGGGTCAAGGACACTTCTCATCTAGCTGAGCCACAGTTATGCACTATCAATCCTTTCCCTTCTCTGTCTTTGACTGAGGCCTCCCCCTCCAGCCTTTGAGGTACTCTTGATTTAATAAATAGTCTCCTGCCTTTTCTTCTAATAGCTCCTAAGAGCATTTAAAAAAACATTAAAATTAACAGTTTTATTACCTTACAAATATGTCTTTGTATGCACAGAAACCAGAAATTCCAATAGTGATCTGTGTAGGAACAGTTCCATAAAATATGGAGTCAGGAAAACAGAGATTTTGTGAGACTAAAGTTGAAGTAAAGAAAACAAATGTATCACAAATGTCTTAAACAGATAACTTGGACCTCTATCACAACAGCCTTCCACTTTTTCTTAAGAAAGAACAGCTTTTTCGAAGTGGAAAGATATAAAGAAGCCTATTCACAGAAATATAAAAATATTTTCTTTTAATGTACTTAAATAAATGCTTTTTAGTTCTGATTTTCAAGGCACTAGAGAGAGTTACTTAAATAATATCTGCTTTTAAAGATAAGAAACTAAGATCAAAAGTTCTGAAATAACTTGTCATTACATAAAAAGTTAGGGAACAAACAAGGAATGAAAGCTTGCTAAAATTGCCATCTCTCTCACTGCTTTGATCTCTATTCTTTCTGCTTTTCTTTCCTCTCCTTCTCCATTTCTTCCTCCCTTCGGCTTGTGCTCACTTTATTCTAATGTCTGTATCTTCCTGTCAGCAAGTATCTTCTATAATTTAAAAAGTGATAACAGTAATGCCAGTGAACAAACACTTAGCCATCTCATATAGCATAAATGTCAGAAGGGAAATGCTCAGAAAATTGTGTGCAACATATAAAATGCAAATGTAATATATAACGTCCCATGTGGAAAATGAAAATGCTGAGCTCAATTCTTGCCCTTTACTTGCCTTTTACTTTGACTACTACTGCAAAAAACTAAGTCATACTCTTTTCTGAATCTCATCTCAACTTCACTACACAAATAATGGCAAAGTACTGAGATAGGTAGTTTCTTTCAGAATCAAGAGAAAATGAAGCTTCATAATAACCTGTTTTATCAGTCCCACCTATTCCACAAATACTTCAGCTTCTATTACCTGGAAAGGAACGCACTTCATTCAACTTTCCTCTGTCATTAATCTCTCTTTCCTCTATCAACAGTTTCTCCTGCAACTAACCTCTAACAATGTGAGGTTGCAATAAGAATTGGAAGTCTTTTACTTTTCTTGTGGAAGAAAGTGGTTTTCCTCCTTTCCTCATTATTACTGATGTTTCTCCCCACCTTCTTATCTGCTATTATAATGTCTCAAATTTCTTAGCAGATGGTATGGGGACGATGATGATGATTGTTAAAAAGTTGGACCTAATTGTGGAATTCACTCTGTCATAGAGACAGGGAATTAATGTGTCCAAGTCAGGAATTATAAAAATAGAATTATTTTATTTCCCATAAAAACCCTGCCCCCCAAACTATATACAGAACTAGTGTAGGTTTATTTACAGGCTCAATTCGATCAGGAAAATCTTCAAAAGTACGTTATGGGCAAATTTAGAGATTTAGGAAGTCATAAAATGGAAAAGGCTGAGCTAGAAACACAACTTTACCCCACTATCAATCAGGCTGAGCAGAGAATTAAGGTAACAATAGGTTTTACTCACAAAGGTGAGATGTGTATTCAGCAATGATCCCTTACTGGATTTCTCTTCTCAGCTGCCATCTGATGCTGCAAGCAATATCCAATTGCGAATCCAAACAGCGAAAGTCCAAGGAAAAGGCAACAAAGTCAGAAGTGTCTCAAGACACAGCTTACACAAGACAGTGATTTATGGAAGTGACGCTGCCTCAGCAGCAGTAGGGGATAGCCAAACTGCTAGAGTCTCCGCCAGCCAGAATAGCACCCGGGAAGTCAGCTGTGGTATGGTCCCAGAGTAGCCAGGTCTGGGTGCTGCCAGCAGCTCTCTCTCAAATGGATCCAAGGACTTGCCAAGCTTGCAAGATTGCACAGAATGGTGCAGAAGTGGAGAAAACATTCCAAAAGCAGAGATGGTGCAAAACCAAGGGCCATGTGAGAATGTAGGAGCCGTCCAAATGTGGAGAAGGCCAAAAACGGAAACTCTGTCAAGGCAGGAACCTGTCCTGTCAGGAGTTCTGCCGAGGCAGAAACTTTTTCAAGATGGGAACCTTGCACCTTTTCCCCTTGCTCTATTTATACTTTTCTATACAAAGTGTCCATTTGCCATTTATACCGGATGCGAAGGACCCAGCCAACCACCAGTCCCATTCCCAGCATGGACTTCCACACAGGTCATCACACAGGTGAAGAAAGGCACCTTTTGTTCCCTCTTCAAGCCCGCAGCAAGGTGGGGTAAGCAGTTTTCTCACCTTCTTCTCCCCATTCAGACTCCCAGAGACAGAGGCAGTGGGGTGGGAGGGGGTGGGGAAAAGGAAGGAATTTGGAATGCCCTATAAGGTACTACTTTATAGTAGCCTTCCAGTATCTGAAGGAGGCCTACAGGAGGGCTGGGGAGGGACTGTTCACAAAGTCTTATAATGGCAGGACGAGGGGGAATGGGTTCAAACTGTCAGGGGGGAGATTTAAACAGGATGTTAAGAGGAAGTTCTTCACAGTGAGGGTGGTGAGACACTGGAACGGGTTGCCCAGGGAGGTTGTGGCTGCTCCCTCCCTGGAGGTGTTCAAGGCCAGGCTGGATGACGTCTTGAGTGACCTGATCTAGTGGGAGGTGTTTCTGCCTATGGTGGAAGGTTGGCACTGAATGATCTTTGAGGTCTCTTCCAACCTAAACCATTCTATGATTCTATGATACAACGTACTCTTAGAACTTAAGTAATGTTTCTACTGAACTTCCATTTTATTTACTTACAATATAATTTCATAAAACTTCTAAGTTTTCATACGGGACAAAAATAAGAAGGAAGGAAGACAGTCTGTTAAAGCATACAGGGTAATGCTAGGAAGTTGAAACTGCTTGAACAAAGCATTTGAGTTATAAACTTCCGTAAGGAAGAGGGCAGAAAAAGGAAAATATTGTAACAGAAAGAGATAAATAAGCAAAAATTCATTCGTAAGTCTAATAGTATGTGTAAAGCATTGGAAAGTGGATCCTAAAGGATGGTGTGTACATACTTATCTGGGCAAAAGAAATGAGACTGAACCAGGGCACCACAAACATTCAGGCATCTTATGTGGCTCCCTGCATATTGGAGCAACTGGCACAGGATCTTTATCCTAGGAATTTCACCATCTGTGTACATTGCATACAGACACCAGAAACTTACCTCATAACTGTGAAATGTATTTGGTGTTAATGTGTTCAAGCATTAGTTTTATCAATGATCTTTCTCCAGCCTTCCCACTAGAGCAAATGTTTTTGTTTTTCCTCTGTTCACATTTGCCACACTAGTGTAACTGTCTGGCAAGTTGGAAAGTCATTACAATACACTTATTGTAATGAATAAATGTGAATTTATCACAAATTCAGGACAGAGAGCTTGGTCTGAGGATAATAGTTTTTCATTCACCCTGTTGAGTGGTGGGAAGGACAGATGGAGTTCCAGCTAAACTGGTAGGACAGTCTATATATAGCCCTTACACAAACTCTCTGCAAATATTTTTGTGATGTGGAACAGGAAAAAAAGTCTTTCTAATCAGGATTCTTCATTGTCTGGGTGAAAAGAATTACAACATGATGCCACAAATTTTCATTGGTTTTTAAGCCCAGAAAATGTTGATCAAATTTAAATGGAAGAACATAATTAAGTGTCTTGTTCTGAAGATGGGGCCCCCAGTGACTTAGTACTTATGAGTAGGACTCCCCACCAATATCAGATTGAAGAAAAAGAGAGAGAATTTTTTTTCTTTAAAAACAATTTTTCTTCTTGATATAATCCAGCTACCACTATTTCTGAAAGGCACAGCTCTAACTCCCAGCTGCACATCCTTGCAACAACTAGCTGTCTGTGTGACTTTTTACAATCTTCTTCATAAAGACAGTATGCCACAAGGAAAATGTCCTGCTGGATGGACCACCCTAATTATGTTGTCAAGAGAGGTTCAGCTCTCTCCTTGGACACAGCCTGAAAAACCTTGTTTCATCTTTCAGTTGTTTACAGAGAGGCCTTTTGAAACAAAAGCAGTCAATATTTTTAAAATTACAAACATGTACTCTTCCTTGACTTGAAGATAGCTGGCTGGATTATCATTAAATCTAAAAAAACCCTGGAACAAACAAAGAAAACCCTAATTTGGACACAGAACAATGTAGAAAGTTTCCCCTGAAAGGGACAATTTAAGTTATCATGCAGGTGTGAAAATTAGAGGTTATATCTGAAACCATTTTGCATCCTTAGCTACTGTGTTTGTTACCATGGAACAAATGTGTTAAGATAATGCATTCTAATTTGGTAGATAATATTGAACTATTGGGTAGTTCAACTAATCCCTGCAATTTTTTGTGTGAATAACTTCCATGTAAGAGAGCAGGAAAAAGTCCTTATATTTTAGAATTATTTTTATTTTTAGGTTTATATTTTATTTTTTCTCACACAACTTTTTTTCTGTTCACTTCTGATATAACAGCAGAAACATTTAATAAGACAATAATAAACTATTTTGAAGAAAATACTTTCAATATTCAATAGAACTTCCATTCACATAGTGAATCTAATAGGTGGAAGTGATTATTCAACGAATCATAGAATGGTTTAGGTTGGAAAGGACCTCTGTCATGGAAGGCTTATATGCCTATTAGATTTCCTGACTTGCCCCACCCTTCTGCTGATGGGGGAAGCAAGAGCAGGAGGGAAATAAAGGCTTGGGCCATTATGTCCCCTCCCAAAGTGATTAACTGGTACCCACGGGAATTTAGGTACTCCTTAGTGTCTTGCCCAAATAAGGGTAAGCAAGCTCTAGGTTCACCTAATATGGTCAGCTTTGATTGGTGAATCTCTGTGGCCAAAGGAGCCATTGCACTTGGGCAAGTAACATAAATTGAGCCAAGTTGCAAGAAGTAGAGCTGCTCTGTGCTGCTCTGTGCTACTCTGTACTGCATTGTGCTGCCTCTGCCTCACTGCTCTGCCTCAGTGTCTGATGCTCTGCTCTACATTCTGCTCTATAGACTGCTTGGCTTGGACAACAAGGTCTGTTCTGCCTCCTGCTTCAGACGAGCTTAGCCCTGATGCTTTGGGCTTGAACGACCTGGAAACTTAAGTGCTTGAAGTTTGCCAGGAGAAGGAATTAAGTGTCTCACAACTTGGTGAGAAGTGCCACCGACAGTGTGCTCTCTGCACATCTGCAAGAGATCCTACCTGTACCTCTGCAAACCTCTGTGCCAAGAGAAACCAGAATCAGGTCAGAGACTGTCTGCCTCTTTCCCAGCACCCTGCTAAAGTCAGGGAAGATCTGGAAGCCTCTCAATAGCTATCAAAATGCCGAGCAGCTCCAACACTGACACAAAGGAGCCAGGGACTATTTCTGAATTCTACTCCACTGCTGTGAGTAAAACAGACTTTCCCTAGGGCTCCAGGCTGCCTATTTGTAAGTGGGGCAAAGCCATTTGCAGCTAAACTTTTTCCAATATTCTGATTTTGCTAAATTACTAAGTTGCCTGTAAGCATCCTTTTGATGATTTTTCCCAACCAAATTAGGACCCAAATTTAACTAGTTTGTACATAGTTTGTGGGCAAGGCTTTTAGAAATAAAAATTGCTACCTATTTTATAATTCCTGCCTCGTTAATTGCCCACAATCAATTCAACCTCAAAGATCATCTAGTTACACATACACACACACACACACACGCCACCGCCATAGGCGGGGACACCTCCCACTAGAACAGGCCGCTCAAGGCTTCATCCAACCTGGCCTTGAACAGCTCCAGGGAGGGAGCAGACTCAATCTCCCTGGGCAACATGTTCCAATGTTTCACCACCTTCATTGTAAAGAACTTCTTCCTAACATCTAATTTAAATCTCCCCACTTCCAGTTTAAACCCATTACCCCTCATCCTGTCATTTCAAAACCTTGTAAATAGTCCCACCCCAGCCTTCCTGTAGGTCCCCTTCAGATACTGAAAGACTACTATAAGATTTCCTCAAAGCCTTCTCTTCTCCAGGCTGAAGAGCCCCAACTCTCATAGCCTGTCCTCATAGCAGAGGTGCTCCAGCCCTCTGATCCTCTTCATAGCTTTCTCTGGACTCTCTCCAACAGTTCCATGTTCTTCTTGTGCTGGGGGCTCCAGAACTGTACACAGTACTCCAGATGGGGTAAAGGGGGAGAATCCCCTCCCTTTCCCTGCTGGCCATGCTTCTCTTGATGCAGCCCAGGACACAACTCCCGTCTGGCTTGTTCACTCACACTGTCAGCTCATGTTGAGCTTTTCATCAACCCAGACCCCCAGGGCCTTTTCCTCAGAGCTGATCTCCAGCCATTCCCCATGCAGCCTATGTTTGTGCTTGGGATTGCACTGACTCAGATGAAGGACCTTACACTTGGCATTCTTGAATTTCATGAGGTTGGCCTGGGCCAACCTCTCCAGCCTGTCCAGGTCCCTCTAGATGCCATCCCTGCCCTCTAGCAAGTCAATTGTGCCACACAGCTTGGTGTCATCTGCAAATTTGCTGAGGGTGCACTCAATATTCACTTATCTTCTACATTACAAAACCTGAACTTTTAAAAAACAAATTACCAACAAATATTCATGTACATATAAAGCAAATGGTTCTAACAATGCCTCAAATGGTACTGTTGTTTCAATAAACTTTCCAAGTACAGTGATCAGAATTCAGCAGTATTTTTTAACTGGTATTGTGCCTGTAGTCAGCAAAATTATTTTTTTCTTTAAAATGACATCATTAGAAAAATTATTTCTACAAATAGAACTACATATGTCTGATCTGTAGCTCTTCCTTCTTTGGTGACTCTTGTTAAGTAACGTTGTTTAGTAGCACAGTTTTAAATAGTGTCTTTTGAAACCTAGAAAGTTATAGTTATTACCCTGCCAGGGAGAGCTTCCCCATACCAATGTGACATAGACTGTAGCCTGAACTACTTGTTTCTGCAGTGTTGTTGTTTCTATGGGAACAGATACGAAATACTGCTATACTAAAACACAATTAAGCATACGATGACCTCTTTAATTGCATTCTTTAAGAGTCACCATAAACAAAGAGAGATCAGTCAGGCTGCACTCTCATTTATTTTCAAAGGACAATTTTGAATCAATAAGGCAGGAATTTTTTTTTACCTACTGCAATTGCATCTTTCTCTGACAGTTCTTACACCAAAACAAACTCTATAAATCCGTCTCCTAAAGATACCAAATAAATTGCTGCATTTAAAAGCTGGAAAGATGAAAAATTTGGCTCAGGGGCTTTCTGACCCATGAGATCGTATTTATTAGATCTTGACAATTACAAGCTTGTAACCATGGAAAATTCTTGAATGAGGACATGCCAATTCCCTATATATTTAATTACCTCTTTTGCAATATCTGTGATGAATTGATAATAAGTGTAGTTGTAACCACTTCTTATAATGGTGATTCTATCTCTTTTACTTGTAGTTTGTACTCTTAATATTGACATACTACCTAATGAGTTACTGAGCTTTTGTCTGCAAAAGAAAGCTCCATTGTTTCAGGGAAGAGGGAAAAAAAAATAAATCCCAAACCCAACACAATATTTGATAAATAGAAACATGGTTTGTGAAAAAACAGGGCAAAAAAAGGGGGGAAATCTTCAAGGCTCCACTAAATCTAAATTCTTGTACTATGCTTTTAGTGATAATCTCTCACTATCTCATGCCCTAACCTGTTACTATTGTTATGTAGCTCTTTTCACAGTCCAGTACCAAAACCCTAGTTTGTAAGGAATTCTCTGGAGCTGCATTCAGAAAGAAAGGCAAGAAGAGAGGAAGGAAGGCAGGAAAGCAGGCATGAAGGAAGAAAGGAAGCAAGCAAGCAAACAAGCAAACGAAAGCAGCAGATGAAAAGAGTAACACCAGATTGAGAGTCTTTGCTACTAAGTAAAACTTCAGAACAGAGCTTGCATTTTTATTACTGTCTTGCACACAGTAACCATTCAACATATCTGTTGTTGTCTGTGTGGTGGTTTAAGCAGTTACCTGCCCCCCCACCTTTAAAAAAACCCATCTAGGACTCAGGAACACTGGAAGTTAATAAATGAAGCTTTATATTTACAGCTTTGCACAATATACAAGCAAATATTTACAAGATATAACAGATATTTACAGATGTATACAATGAAAAGATAATACAGACACCACACCCCTCCCAAAGACCAAAATCCCCAAGAGGTGGTAACCAACCACCCCCTACTACCTTTTGCCCCTTCCCCAGTCTTATCTCACCACCTGTTGATGCTGCAGATAAGCTGAAGTAGATTGGCCAGGCGGGTTAGAAATAGGAAAGTAGTTAGTAGAATTACTCTGAATTAGCTACCAAGACAGAGAGACAAAGGAGCCCATGCAAAGAGCAGCCACAGCCAGAGCAGTCAGAAATCGTCTGCTACCTAGTGTTTTGGGTACCACACTTTAAAAACAATTCTTTTTTTTTTTTTCTTTCTCAGTAAAGGTCTGGGTGAAGTGACATAATGTGTTTCCCTCTCTCAGCCAATAGTCTAATTTCTCACTCAAATTCTCCAATTATTTCAAACCAGCACAGCCTGGTAGCCTCCATCTCTACACAAAACTGTGATTAACTCTACTCAAAGACACACTACAGGTTGGGTGCTGCTGTCACATCAATTATGTGGACAGCTCTTTGCTTTTGAGAAAGCACCAGCCACATTAATTTGCCAGATCAATTAAAAATTCTGACCTTAAAATGCAAGAGACTTCAGTCTCAGACTATTGGATATTAAAGAATGCTTAATTCACATTGCAACGGTCTTTAGTCATGATTAACACATGTTTCAACATAATAGCTTTGAAGCGGTAGGTCATCCATCAAGATAGAGAAATCAACTGGAACTGGAAAAGAAAATTCTGAAATAGTAATAAATTATTTCTATGTATTTGCTATTTCTCAATGGATATACGATTCATTTATATTTATTACCTTAATTTCTTGCCTTCGGAAAAAATGCAGTGGTCGTCATAAAAGAGGACAGTTATTTCAACTGGTATTTGACATAATCATAAAAGGTTGTTACAATGGCACTAACCCACAAAAGGCCATAAGCTCCTAAACTGACCTTAAAAACTCCTTTAGGTGACTAAATCTGCTCTAGGTGATTAGAGAAACCTTCTAGGCAACTGTGTCTAGGTGGATCTGTTTGCACAATTGGACCAGATGACCTGTAAACGTCCCTTTCAACTTGAACCAATCTGTGACTCTGTAATTCAAAATTTAGATTATAAAAACTCACATTTAACAGCCATAATTGTAGTCTGACTAAACTTTCCCCAAGTAGGGACTATTTTTAGATATTACCAAACTAAATGTATATTTGGACAGCAATTAAAAATTCTTTTTTTCCACAGTATCTACTTGTCTAAGTTCGATAGACGCTCATAGTACACATGTTGGCTGACACAATGATGCTGTCACAAGATGATACATTGTTTTCTCCAGTTTATCAGTAAAGAAAGGCACTTCTGGAGATTTTGGTGATACCCCAAGTAAAATGCCATCCGTCTTTGCCTTCCACACCCATTCCAGTGTTGTTAACACCAAGCATGTTTCTATTCTGCAACCTGGTGAAACAAAAGCAACACTCTAGTCGCTTCTGGCTTAGCTATTTTTACTTAGCAGGAAATGATTACATGTTCAGCATTCAATATTTAAGCATGACTTCATAGGCTAGTGAATAGGGAAAGAAGCTTATCTGCTCTGCTGAATACTTGACTTAGAGTACTGATTATTTGCCAGCACCTAGTCTTTTTGTTCAAAAGTGCATGCTATGCACTGGAAGGAACTTGTTTATGTCTGCTTGTGCTGGTTTGAACTAATTGGAGAATTTGAGTGAGAAATTAGACTATTGGCTGAGAGGAAAACATAGTATGTCACTTCACCCAGAGATTTACTGAGAAAGTAAAAAAAAGAGTTGTTTTAAAAGTTATAACCAAAATATAGATAAGGCAGACGGTTTCAGATTGCTCTGGGCTGCAGCTGCTTCTTTTGCATGGTTCCTTTGTCTCTCTGCCTTGGTAGCTAATACACAGTAATTGTACTAATTTCTTTTCTACTACTAATCCCCCTGGCTAATCTACCTCAGCATATCTGCAGCATCAACAGGTGGTGAGATAAGATTGGGGAAGGGGAGAAAGGTGGTAGGGGGTGGTTGGTTACCCCTCTTGGGAATTTTGGTCTCTGGGAGGGGTGTGGTGTTTCTGTATTACCTTTTCACTGTATATATCCATAAATATCTGTTGGACCTTGTAAATATCTGCTTGTATATTGTGCAAAGCTGTAAATATAAAGCTTCATTTATTAACTTCCAGTGTTCTGAGTCCTAACCGGGGTTTATTTCAAAAGGTGGGGGGGGCAGGTAACTGCTTAAACCACCACACTGCTGGTCCAAAAAAAAGGTATTTATTTCATGGGGAAAAAAAAAAAACCAAAACAAAAACAACAGAAAAGTTTAAAAAGGAAGTAGGGATGGGAAACTTTTTTTCCTTATAAGCTATTATTGTATTGTGAGAAAGTTTTGAGGGAACAGAGGAAAAAAATGACAGATAGCCAATCTCTTCTTCTAGCCATGTTCTGTAAAAGGTTGTAATAAGCATCAGATGTCAGAAGCCAGTATATGGGGATGGTATCCAGTAATTGGGACTTGGCTCTCTGGGTTGAAGGCCTGTTTCCACTGTGTCTTATTATGTACCTCAGTGTGTCCTTTTGCTATCCACTATCTTTTATGGATCTTATAATCAGAAACAAGCACCTATTTTTGTTGTTGACCCTAATTCTTCAGACCTACATTTCTTGAGGTGTTTATGGGAAGCTTAAGCACTCTCGCTGGAATGCAGGATTCTACTAGGAAGCTTAAGGTTTTAAAAAGCCTATTGAACACTACCTGATGCCATGCTTAAATCTCTTTCTGGATCTAATCTCAAATTGCTACTACTCCCAAGGAAGAGTGTAAATTACAGTAAAAGGTGAATATGTGAGATAAGGAAGATGTTTTACTGCTCTTTCCTTGTTCATTGGTAAAATACAAAGGTCAAAAATATTTTTTCCTGTCTCCAAGCACTATGTAAAATAAAGGAGAATAACTTCAGAATTTCCCCTTTATCAGGTAATTTTATTTCCCTGGTGTAAGGTATTAGCTTTATTTTGTAATTCAAGATTTCAGTTCTAGTGTTCACTTATTTTCTATAGGCACAGTTCAGAATATGTCTGCTGGCATATTTAGAGTGAGAGAGAGAGGTTTTGGGGATATGACAAATACTACTATGGCCATGTATTTCACAATTCTGGTTGCGAGGGATGTGGTGAAAAATAAAAAATAACATAATTTGTTATTTGAACCATTACATCCTACAGTGATTATCAAACTGTTAAAATAAATTTAAAATCTGGAGCCAACTTTTGTAGTTTTGTACATTCCAAATGTACTTAAATGGGATCAGGAATCTCTGACTATATCAAATAATTGGAATCCAGTCCATTTCTGTGAATGGTAGGACAGGGTATGCTACATGCTTTTCTTATCAAAAACAATTTGGGACATTATGTATTGTCTACTTATCATCATTATATGGAATAGAATCTCTTATACATACTGGAGTGGATATTTTTCTGCTTTTTCCAAAGAAAAAGTTCTTTTTTTCAAAACAAAGATTTGAGTTCGTGAATGTGAATGTGCAGTGAATGTGTTTCACTGCTTATACAGACAGGTCTCTAATGGGTGAGTCTAGCTGGAGCACTAACTTTGGCTTTGAAGTTAATTCAATTGTTTCAGTTTTACACATTCTAACACCAGTGGATGTTATCCAGAACACGTTCTGTATACTAAAAATACAAAGAATAACATAAATTTTGGAAGCTATGAAAAAAGAAGACAAGTGTATTCTGTTACCAGCCGTTATTGATTACCTTTATTTTAGTGAAAGAAATATTTAGTTGCAGTGACAGTTCAAGTAAAATGGGTGGTCTGTGCTGCTGAAAAATAGAACAATGCCATTTATTCAGGTTGCTTTTTCCTTCCTTCCTTCCTTCCTTCCTTCCT
>VWZI01008897.1:0-10479 GCA_013396835.1 Psilopogon haemacephalus | reverse complement strand
TTCTTTCTTTCTTTCTTTCTTTCTTTCTTTCTTTCTTTCTTTCTTTCTTCCTTTCTTTCTTCCTTCCTTCCTTCCTTCCTTCCTTCCTTCCTTCCTTCCTTCCTTCCTTATTTTTTCTCTTCTTTGTTTATTTCCTCTTATTTTCTGCTAATATTGAAGAAGTTAATGCTTCTGTAAAATTAATAACATAATCATTCCTTTCACACAAGAACTTTGTTTGCTTGTTTGTTAACAGCTCACACAATTTCACATTTGGAGTTTATTTTCTATTCAAGTATTATGTAGAAATTAATTTAAATAGCTGTAGAAATGTAGAAATCTAAGGTAAATATTTTTATTTGCATAGTGTATGTTCATGTTTCAAATATTCATTTATCTTTCTATTGTCACCCCAGTGAATCCAAAATTCTTTTTATAAACTTCAGTGTAATAGCTTAAAATCTGCTTGATCTAAGATCCTAAGATGGTGACTATGTCAGTGATTAGTTGCCAGTTCTCTTCAGTGCACAAATAGTCTGAACAACAATATACTTAGAAAACACATGAAACTTTTCACTGCTCTGTGATGGAAGGGGTTTGATTAATTAATGCAAGATGATTTTTCAAAACTGTTTATTACTTTTGATATTCAAAATTTCCCACACCTGACCACTAATTTCAATAATAAGCTGGTTTGATTGTAAAGGTCGTGGAATGTGTTACATAAGTAGATCTAGTATCAACTATCCATACATATATATAAGCAATTAAATCAAATTGAAATCAGATAGACTGGAAAAGGTTTCTTGAGGTTAGTTACTGCTTGGCCACCAGATGGACTCAGGGCTCATTCCACTTAGGCAGAAGCTAGGTAATGGCAAAATCTTAAGGTATTTACTCACAAATATTATTTCTCGACTTGAGAGCCTAGCAATAAATCGAGACAGTACTCAAAATGCTTGTAGGGAGTTCTGTCTGTTGACTTTCTGGCTGAGCTGGCCTCTGCCTCTTGCTGAGATTTTTTAATTCCTTTCCTGATTCCACAGGTTGCTCAGGGAACAGTGGGGCAGACAGTTTCTGACCTGGTCCTGGCTTTCAATGATCTGTATGCCTCCAGGGCTTGATCGTCTCAGGAGATGCAGGGCTGCACTGGCAGGTGCAGGCAGGTGTCTTGTGATGTGTCTCAGCAGGTGTGTCACATTGGCTGTTGTATGCAGCTGTTGCGTGAAAGCAATTAGAGTTTCTCCTGGTAAACCCAAAGCAGTTCCAGGCTATATATAATAAGGTATTAGCACTGCCGGCAGGCAACAGGCAGTAGAACACAGAATATCAGTTAAGCACAGAACAACGGCAAAAGCACGTTGTGTTACCTGTGTTATCTGCTTTTATATCAATGCCTGAGATTGGTCAGGTCCACGACAACATGCTCTTAACTCCTATATATGTCTCAGTTCTCCATCACAACTAGCATACATGGAGAAAGGAAAAGGAAGTAATGATGTGCCAGAGACTCAGGAATAAGGCACTTGAAAAGGCATATTCTCTCCTCAACTACAGCAGATATAACTTTCACTTAATTTTATTGCTGACCATGCTCTGTGTTATAACTCTGCTAGTGTTAAATTTTCTATACAGTACCTATGTAGCAAATCATTAATTTATTTGGATTTTTTATAGAAAACATGTTTTGTTTAAGGCCACAAATATTTTGTTAAAACAATTTAATGGCTACCAATCACAAAAAATCCCTTATTTCCAGTGTGAAAACAGAAACCCAAATGAAAGACATAATGGCATGACCCTGCTGTCAGAAGAAAAGATGAGTTAGAAGAGGAGGTACGAGATCTTTACTTGGACCTTATTCTGTCTGAGGGAGTTCCTGGAAGGGCAGAGCTGCTGGCCAAGCTTGCACTGAGACTGAACATGGGCTATAACATTGATTTAGTATGTACTTTATTATATGAACTTTAGTTTGAGAAAATGTTTATATACATAATCAGATTAATGAAACATGCTGCTCAAAACCCTGTGCATCTAACTAATGTTTAAGTATGCTAATCATGGCAACTACTTAATCATCATTTCTATTTATACACTGTAACACTTTCCTTGTGCCTTTGCTTCAAATAATCACTGCAGAAACTCACTCATTGCATTGCTTAGTTGCCTTAATTTGTCCTTTCTGGAAATCTCCTGCCTGCATGTAACATAGATTCTTCACCTCTTCTCTCATGTTCTGTTCCTGCTTCTTCCTTGAGTCTTCAAATATATTTGTGATTTTTTTTTTTTAATGAGTTGACAATTGTTTGGTTTCCAGAAAATCAAGCACTTGTGAATTCAACTCATTCTTAATCTTTACAAGACATATAACCCAGAAAAATGTTTCCAAATGAATATAGGTACCCCACAGAGAACTGCAAAAAGAGTGAGGGTGACAACATGTATCTGAAATGGATTATATGTGTTTTACATAAAGCATGATTAATCTACCTTTAGCATATTGGTGAAACTGGTGAAAGCATGAGAACAAATGCACTAATATTTATTCCACACCATCTTCAGCACCATCAGCTGTTTTGGAAAACAGTAAAAAAGTGGAAATTATCTCTGTATATTTTTTCCCCCTGATTTTACCGTGGTTTTTTTTTTTTTTTTTAATTATGTTCAGCATAGAATTTTCAACTGAACTGCCAGTTCAGAGCAAAGATTTATTGGTGAATTATAAACCCCCAAATTTGGGAATTATAATGAAAATCTTGTTGTTAGCTATTTTGGTGCAAATGACAATAGTATAATAAGTAGCCTACAACATGTGTTAATAAATATGCATAAGATAAAATTTTAATATTCTAAACTCATATAATCAATAATTTAATAGATTACAATGCGCTTTCTTGAAATACAGCTATACACATACAAATGTTAAGCAATATGCTGTTAGAATGTCCCAGCTGACTAGAAATAAGTAATATGCGTAGATGCTATCAGAATAAATGCATTGATACACCAGCTCCCTCCTGTTACCTTTTGATGTTTTTTTGCCAGGTTTCTGGATTTTTTACTTTCACAGGCAATACTGAAATTATGTGAACACTAATATAATTTATGTCCTCCAGAATTGTTGGCTGGTATTTGATTAGATCAAAATTAAAAAATAATTTCATATAGTCTTGTGGGTACTGTTGATAAGAAACCAAATAAAAATAATTACTTCAAAATATTTTACAGTTTACAGGGTCCAACAAAATCAAGAAGTTATTGTGAATGTCCCTATGGAACAGGTGAAAACTCAGCAATTAATGTTTCCTAAAATAAGGTTTACTTCTGCTGTGATATGAAGTATAGAAATAAATTGAAGTTGTAAAATAGTATATTTTTAATTGTTCTGAGACTCCTCAGGAAGAAAACCAACCTATGCTTTTTAACCTGACCACTAATTTGTTTAGCCTAAGAGGAAGGCCTCATGGATGTGAAAATAACACCAACAACTGTAATTCAGGATTTCCATTTCACATCTCAAGGCAATGGCTTATTTCTCTATTTCAGCTTTATCATCCTAAAATATCTTCTTGTTTATTCATGAAATGCTGGTACTTGATACTTATCTCACTGACCAGTTTGAAGTATAATAATGATGCAGATTGAGTGTATTTAAAGCTTCTGAATGCCTTAAATTAAAAATAAATTTAAAATAAGTACTTTAACTTTTTAAAAGTATTTTAGTACTCTTTACTTTTAAAAATAAATTACTTTCTCTTACTGAGAGCAATTAAGATATTTCAAGAGTTGACTATAAAAATTGTTGAAGACTATTTGCTATATTGAGACTCTTTTACTACCTTGTTTTAATTGTCATCTTCCAGTATACGGTATGATGAACAATACTAATGATGGTGTAAAATATATGTACAATATTTTTATATTTCAGTTTAGTCAGTGAAAAAGTAGATTATAGAGTCTACTAATGTGCTTTTCACCCCAAGGACCTAATTTTAAATCTGCCAGCAGTCAAAAGTCCAACAGTCTAAGCTATCTTTGTAGCCTTTTACAGTCTTCTGTCTTGTCATCCTCAGGAAAGAATCCAGACCCTGAATCATAGAAACTTAAAAGCCTTGTGTCCTCACTAAATCATGAGAAGAGACAAACTGAAAGACTGGCATTGCAAAAATGCAGGTTTGACTTCTTGAATTTTACTGTTTCTCAAAACATACAAAAAATGTCAGTGTCCTCAGCAGCTAAACCATACACGATTTTCAACTATTCATTAGCAAATTCACATTCTTTTGCTTTTGTTCAACTGACAAACATAGATCATACAGTCTCTTTGTCTCCAGGATAGGCAGCACTAAAGAAAAAGTCCAGCACCAGTCTGATAGACTTCTGTCTTGGAAAACCTGTGCAGAAATATTATTATAACAACTGCAAAACCAAGGAAAATGTTGCAGCCCCTAATCAAAACCAAAACCAAACAACAAAACAAAACAACCAAACAAACAAACAAAAAACCACCCCCTTTCTCCTCCAAAAAAGCATAACAACATTTGTTCAGAAATTATATTTTGTTAACTGTTTAGGCAAAATATTTAGATAATCTGTTATCAAAGTCTGTTAACAAATTTATAATTTTTCCTAGCTGAACACGTGCTTTTATTGTTCTGTGCAGCTTAACTGTATTATGTGGGCAACAGAGAAGTTACCACAGAACACTTCTCCTTCAGGCACCGCAGAGTGTTCAAAAAGATCAGTGGTTGATGAAGTCTTGCCAGGCAGTGTGTAGAGGCATGGTGACTTAATTTCCTGGAACAGTTATCATTCTAATTTCTAATAAGTACATGTCCGTATTAACTGCCTATCTGAAGAGCAACAGAATCATTAGCTTATTTTGCAGATATGTTTGGAAATCTTTCTCCAAAAGACACATAAGACACACTTGCTTCAGGGAGGAATCTTATTGTGCCTCTTTCTTTCTGTATGTAGGCAATGACTAAAATAAGAGATTCACTTCTGTACTAGTCAATTTCATACTTTCCATGAGCACTACATTCATTTGAAAGTGTGCTGCTGTTCCATGGAAGCATAAAGTATAATCTTTATGACAGTATTTCTTCATTCAAATCTTCGCCTTTTGTATCAAAAGCTGTTCAGAAAAAAAAAAAAAAATCCTCTACCATTTCTGCTATGCATAAAGTGCATTTAAAAAGAAACACTTCCTAATAATTTATTATCATAGAATCATAAAGGTTTGAAAAGTCTTCCAAGATCATTGAGTCCAACCACTAATGATCTGTCATGAAATGGCAACAAAACTCCTCCAAAAAATCCAAGACCAAAACCGGGGGAAAAAACAACCCACAAACAACAACAACAAGATCCCAAGCAAAGAAAGAAAAAAGTCAAAAAAACAAACTACAGATTTGAACATGACCTGAAGAAAAAGATATGGTTGTTACATTAAATCTCCATGCATGTACAGCTCCTTGCTTCATAAATCATAACACATTTTGTGGTTTAGTTACAAAAATATGTTTGTGTGTGTACATGGACATTCTACACTTCTAAAAGCTTTATTCCTACTTTGCTGATGTAATCATCTCTGCATGCCACAAACATTTTTAGGAAAGCTAATATTTTTAAATAAAAGTGCTGCACACAGTCCATAATCAGCCAGTCAATAAATATTCATCTTACATTTCCTTACTATTACAGTTAAAAAAGAGAAATAGAGGACTAAGACAACCACAATCAATAGCTAATTTCACTAAGAAGGATAGACAGTAGTCTGGTATCTGTATGTGTACGTGATGTGCTCACTTTGGATGAATCACCACATTGGAAGTTATCATATTAGCAATTGGGCGAACCAGAGTAAGTTAGTGAAAAGAGAAATATGGGAGAACTTAATTTATCTTGTAATTAAGAGTATATGATGAAATGTGTAAATAACACAATTTACACAAAGAACCTTAAAAATACAGCAAAGTAATATCAAGTCTCAAGAGAAAGTTTTGAAATGTCTGTGAACCACAAAGAATCATAAAATTACAGAGTGGTAGAGCTTGGAAGATACCTCAGGAGATCATCTAGTTCAGCCCCTCCTTTAAAGCAGGTATGCCTAGATCAGGTTGTGTCCAGGTGGATTTTGAAAATCTCCAAAGGAGATTCCATAGCCTTGTGCAGTAACCTGTTTCAGTGCTCCATCAGTAAAGAAGATTTTCACAGAAGTGAAACCTTCTGTGTTCTAGTTTGTATTTGTACTTTGTCCTATCACTGGCCATCACCGAAAAGAGTCCAACCCCATCCTCATGACCTCTCCCCTTAGAATTTATATGCAATTATATCTGTAGTACAAACACAGCTGCAATATATGAATAAAGAAAGTAGCTGAAGGTTGTAATTTCTTGCTACAGTAAGTTATAACAGACTCATATAATTAAATAATTTACATTTAATCAAACAAAAATGCTAACAAGAGTACAAAGAGATCTTTTACATACGTTATTTTAATATAGTTCTTCTTCATAAAACAACACTTGCATTGTATGGTACTATAGCTTAAAACACTTCATAGTGTCCTGAACATCTTATGAAAGTAATAAATTCAGATGCTTTCATTTTATTTAAACACTAAGTACCTTACTTTATTAATGTACATTCTTCAATAGGTTCTTGGTCAGAATTTATCAGCATTCCAAACCTAGTGATTGATTTTCCCCCAAAATCAGTATTTCAATGAATATAAATTAAGAAGAACACAAAGAAGTAGGACAGCTGGAGGTCTTAAATGTAAGTCAAATTAAAAATAAATACAGAGGTTTTAAAAAGTCCATTTTCTCATTCTCATTCTGAAATAGATCTATTGGAAATACAGATAGCAAATGCTGTTTTCAATAAAATGCTCTGCTCAGAGCTTTTTATGATACCAAATTACATTCTTTGAAGGCTAAAAACACATAGAAAAGTTGTACTTCAGTTAAAAATGAAGCAAGCTGGTTTATTCATTTATCATGCATCTGAACCACGTTACACACTCTGACATAGGTAAATTAAAACAAACAAACAAAAAACTAAATCAAAAATTGTATTGATTTTCATGTCCAGAAGGCTAACATTCAGAAAGACAAACAGAACACAAATTTTAGGAAAAGTTCTAAAAGGATATTGTTAGTGAAAATATTCCTGGAAAAACAATAAGCAAAGAGGCAGTTTTGGAGTTTGTGTCTGCCCCATCATTCTAACACACATTGCATATTGAACCTACATACTGAAACTAAATCTCATGCCATGGTTCTGAGCATACATTCAGATATCCTGCAGACACAGGCCACATATATACCAGCAGATTAAACATGTCTGAGAATATATAGACATAGGAGCATGAAGGCTTTAAGACATGAGCTGGGAGCCAGTCCTGAACTTTAAAAAGTATTCCTTAGCCCTAATTTAGAGCTGGCTGTCATCACACAAAATACATATTGCCAGTGAAGCTTAAATGTTTTTTTACTACGGGGGTGATACAGCACTGAAACTGATTGCCCAGGAAGACTGTGGAGTCCTCATCCTTGGCGATGTTCAAAATCCATCTGAACAGTCTTTGAAAACTGGCTCCAGGTTGCCCTGCTTATGCAGGAGGATAGACCAGATGACTTCCAGATATCTCTCCCAGCTGCAGCTATTCCATGATTCAGTAAAACGTTCCCACTTACATTTCATAGTGTCTACCTCTCCTTGTTGTGTCAGCCCAGCTGCTTGTGAAGCTTTGTTCTGAACTCATAGTAAGACAGACCCAGATTACAAATATAAGCAGGTTTAATTTCACTTTCATTGTAGTCTCTTGCAATCCAGATCAATGCAGCAGTGTGAAGTTGACTACCAAAATTATTTTAGTTACAAACAGTCCTGCAACACACTTGAGCAACAAGCCATGGGGCAATACTGGGATTGAATGGTATGGGACGCTGAGGCAGAAATACTGGAAGCATGTAATTTGTCATTGCCAAAGCTTCTGCATCACGATACTTTGAATTCTTGAAGCTTTGGAATTCCTCTCATGCAAAAGAAGGATATTAAAATACTTTCTTTTTATCCTCACCTGGCCTAGTTTCTTTGACACACCCTAGGAGCACTTGCACAATCGTGTACAGCTGCCGAAAGACATTTCAGGAGGCTGTGCTGTCTGAGGAATTTTCTACTGCCTCATTTGAAGCACAGTACCTCACTGTAACAACATGAATAGCTGAAACCTGCTGGCAAATTAAAACTGAATGTAAACTCATCTCATGAAAACTTCCATTTGAGCAGGGGCACAGATACTGCTGGCCAGCAGCAAATGCTGAATTTGTCTTGAACTTAATGCTTTCTTTCAAGTTTGGAATCAGAAATCCAGAATTTGACCTCCTCTACATACACTGAGCAGGACCAAGTGTTTGAAAAAGCCAGCAAAAGTGCCTTTTTTGGTGCAGACACTAAAAACATGCATAAAGCAAGCAATGCTCTAAGCCTTCATAGATGAATGAAATTTAATCTCTCACTTTTCATCTTCCAGGAGTATTGGCCTATATCCAGGATATCCACTCTAAGCATAGTAAAATCTCTGCATTTGAATATCTGGTCAGAAGAGTTATAGGAGCAGAGAGAGATGTACTCTGCTGAGGTGTTTGGATGGAAAGGGGAATGCAGAGTTACCACTGCTATAAGCTTGCAGTTTAGGTTTCTGTTTGGTTATTTCAGCTTGCTGATGATTTACATGACAATGAGTTTCTTCCTTAAAAGAGCAAGGTTGCTGGTTGTTTTTATTATGCATATAGTATCATGCATCTTATAATGTTACATTTTAAAACATTTTTATTTTGGCCATCCTTTTTCATACTTCCCCCCCCCCCTTTTATCCTTTCCCCTGGATATATCACTCCATCTGTTGACAATGTCTTCTCAATATCATTATCAGTGAATTTTGTACTTCTGCTTATTTTTCAAAGGTCAAAAATGGACACATTAACTGAAATTGTTGTTGCAACTAGTACTAGAAACTTCCACTCACACTCTTCCTCTACCTTGGTCAGTTTGTGTCTACTCTTTGGCCAGTACCTAATCACTTTACTATTCCTCCATCACTATTTACATTCTGCTGCTAAACTGTTTTCCAAGTGCTATTGTATCAGTCAACTGAATTTTGAACATTTATATTTCAGTAGAATTACTACGTAATAGAGGTGCTATATAGTAAGTATACTATGCAAACTTGCAATAAACCCACTTTATTTCTTTCATCTAGAAAATTATATAGTCTAATATTAAAAAATAGGAGCTCAATCTGGCACCATTTCCTTTTGGAAAACACAGTTTGTGTTTATAATGTGGGGTTTTTTATATAGGCCAAATCAATAGTTAATCTTACTGTCTGTGATACAGAAAGATGTGATGGCATTACAGTTGACTAGACAGCATCTCAGTTCTAGGTAGAAAATTGGGATGGAAGAAAAACAAGCACATAAAACAAAGGGAAGAGACTAGTGTCTTTGATTTTTTTCCAGTAATTTTATACTTGAGATATAACCTTACTTACTGAGTAAATAATTGTAATCTTTTAAACATTTCATGCTTCACATGCCAAATGAAAGCAAGAAATTGAGAAAAATTAACAAGACATTTCTGTCATATTAATGTATGTAAAAGGAAATGTAACCATATAAACTTATTAATTACTAAATTTATTCATATTTCAATGCCAGCTCAAAATATTTTTTAAAATGAAATTTGAGTGGAGAAAGGAACAGGTTTGCAATAACCTTTGTGTAAGAAAATACTCATGAATGACATTTACAATTTTTCCAAGTGGAAATGGTTGACTGCGCATATTGAAATAGTGCACTGAAGTCAATAAATAATTTTTATACATAGTGAACTGATAGATATGATGGTCAAAGAAAGACCCAATAAGAAAAAAAATCTTTTATTGGCATAAATATTTGTTAATTTTTTTTCCCATTATTCTAATTTCTAACTTGTTAATATTCATTTACTTGTTTGTTTGCCTTTTCATCTCCACCAAAAGCCTTATGATTTAGTTTTGTGAAGCAATCTTGAACTGACATTTTCAGTGGACTGAATATGTACTTGCAGATTCATTGAAATCTAGTAGATTTACTCAACAGCTCAAGTGTGTTTTTCCTTTTTTTTGCAAACTAAATAAGGCATCTTGTGTGAATTTTTATAATTTTTGTTGAAACTTCTTTTTCATGTAATTTCACAAAATATCTCTAAATTTATGTATGTATTAGCAAATTTTAAAAGTTATTAAACTACAAATAAAATCTTTTTCTTTAAAAAGTGGCTTCAGACATGTGCCAATGAGCAGATTCTCAGAGGCTCAGACTAAATCTTCAATCATATATATGTACAACCTGCTGTGCTGGTTTGAGGCTAATTGGAATATTTTAAAGAGAAAAATTAGATAATAGGCTGTGTTGGTTTGAGCTAATTGGAAAATTTGTGTGAAAAATT
>VWZI01008896.1:396121-415142 GCA_013396835.1 Psilopogon haemacephalus | reverse complement strand
TCCAACCTAAACCATTCTATGATTCTATGATTCTATGATTCTATCTGGTGGGTTTGCTAGAACAGTGACTGACATCTAGAATGCTTGGATCTCTGTACAAATAAACACACAAAACTCCTATGATAGGTGATCCTTTTAATTCTCTGCAGCCTCAATTAGTCATTTACAATGTGTAAATAGGAACCATAGCAAACCCAAGTGCTTTTGCACTTCAAGTGGTTAACGGAGTTCCTTTATTGCAAAGTAAAAGCTTCAGGTTACTATGGAGAAACAACGCTGGATTATCATTTGAACAGATATAATCACCACTTTCAGCAGCTTGAAGTCACTTTAATTCCTATATTATTACACCAGTTTTATCTATGATGGGAGGGGATAATTTTCTGAAACTTATTTAGCTTTTTCTTCAGCATTATTTACGATTGTGACTATAATCTAATGTATGGTGTAGGAAGAGCAGGCCATCATGTTGAGGGAGAACTGGGAATAGGCAGCTAGCGTAAACCACTTACGTGGGGCAGTGTGACATGCAAAGAGAAAGCAATAAATGCCAACATGGAGGTATGCAAGAGGCAGGAGATTAGAAGAAAGGGGGAGGTGCAGGGTGGAAGGAGGGCATGGCAGCTAAAGAAAAAATGTTTTGATAAGGCTGAAAATTCCAGAGTTATTTTTTAATAGGTTTGTTACTGTTTTATATATTGAACTAGTGGCAACAAGGACTTACTCAGGTTGAAAGATTAGGACAAGTAGCTAGGATTAGACTGTGGCAGAGAGCTGTGAGAAACAGTTCTGTACAGGAAGACTGAGGATAATAAAACTATATCCATGTTATATCCTTTCTCTCCACCTGTATCCGTTCGGCATCTGCTCACATGCAAGTTCTGGGACCAATCTCACCAAGATTCAGGAAACCATTCTTGTAGTGGTGGTGGTGCAGTAACAACTGATACCAGCCTAAAACCAGGGCTTGATCCCATCACTTTTCTGTTCTTTATTGATACTTTGCTGCATTTTCAGCTATTACCACCATTGATGTTAATATACCTTAAATTTCACTTTTGTGCCTTAACTGAAGGTAGGAATTGTCTGATGTCAAGTTTCACATAATGAATGCAAGCCCCAGAATAACTCTCTGAAGCTGTCCTGAAAAGTGACTTAGATTCAGGGATGCTCCGTTAGTACTTATCCCCTAATCACAACAATGTGGTTTAAGGATTCTTTTGAAATTGCTTTTCTAAAAGACACTTTGTTCTTTGCTCACCATCCTTCTGCTTTGGATCAGCTTCTACTTGGAAAGTGCCTTCTTGGATGCTCACTTCATCTGCAGCTCTTTCAAGCATCAGTTAAGCTAGAAGGATAAAATGCATATTTTGGGGGCCGCTCTCATGCTTTTATCAGCTACACAAGTCCTCTTTAAGTTTCTATCTTGTTGTAACTGATCCAGTATTGAGGTCTACTTCTTAAAATGGTGCAGAAATAGACCCAGGTACTTTCATCCATTTCTGTAGAAAATCCCCCAGGAAGCTACAAATAGCAATAAGAAATTCAGGAGATAACTTATTTGGTCACTCTTCACAAAATTTCATAGTCAGTGTTTGATATGCCTTACTCACTACGGTGTATTTGTTTGTGCCAAGAGTTAGGACTGGGCTGGCCACTAAACTAGTGACAGATGCTTTCAATTAACCCCTCTCCTTTCCCAAATGGGAAGGGAAAAGGAATAAAGGAGAGAAACTTATGAGTGGGAAAAGAAAACTAGAACAGGTTTGATGAAAAATTACAATAAAATGAAGTATATACAAAAACTGTATTGAGCCCCCACCCCCAGTGGTAATTATGTCAGTATCACCACTGATGCTGTGGGCAGGAACTGGGGAGGTCCCAAACTAGACACTGCAACACACAGGAAAAGGGTTCAGAAGCTGAATTCTGGAACTGGATTCAGAAACATACAAGTCTGTATCAAGAGGCAGGCCCTTAAGTGACCTCTCTTGGAGGTCTCTTCCAACCTGGCTGATTCTATACAGAGTCTCAAGTTGTGCCAGGGTAGGTATAGGTTGAATATTAGGAGGAAGTTCTTGACAGAGATTGGCATTGGAATGGGCTGCCCAGGGAGGTGGTGGAGTCGTCGTGTCTGGAGGTGTTGAAGAAAAGCCTGGATGGGGCACTTAGTGCCATGGTCTAGTTGATTGGCTAGGGCTGAGTGATAGGTTGGACTGGATGGGCTTGGAGGTCTCTTCCAACCTGGCTGATTCTATGATTCAATTCTATGATTCTATTCTATGATTCCTTTCTATGATTCTATAGAAGTCCTCTTCTGACACTGACCACTGAAGAAGAGAGCTTGACCCATGTGATCTCTCATCAGAATCCCATGTTTGTCAATTTAGAACCACCTGAACCTAAGTCTGCACGTGCAGCCTTTTAATTTTGCACTGCCCATCACAGGTGCAGCCTTTTATTTTTGCACTGCCCTACATAGCACACAAAATTTAGTTGTGGTCTTGGTTTGTGTAGGAATGAGTATGAGTCAGAGTCTTTCTATGAGCCAGTCCTTGGTTCTAGCTATAAGTATTGAGCATTATGACTTTTAGAAGCAGGCACTGTCTGCAAAAATGTGCTGTTAAGTTCTGGAAGCACAATTCCATAGAAGATATGTAGCAGAAAAGTAAAATTGGTGACCAGAATTAGTTTTGTTCTACTTTACCCGAGACAGTTTGCTAGCTCTGATGAGTGTGGAGTGACCCTTATGTCGGCTTCATCTATAAGGTAAGGTGATTGAAACTCTTTGTGGTTTTCTTAAAAGTTGTGATCACAAAATTACTGTGTTTTAAGTTTGTGGGAGAGGTTCTCTGTACTAGACGCATGGTCAATGTTGGAGAAAATGTGGTTTAATTTTGCTGTGTTACCCTGGAGGAAGCTGCTTGCACTTGGAGTGTGTGCAATCTAGGAGCAGCTGCAGACTGTTGCAAAAAGTTGTTGGTCAGGAAATATTTAGGCAACCATTATTAAAAAGATATAATTTCTTTTTGAAGTGCTGCCTAAATCAGATTCATGAAGTACAGATCAGAGATCTATGATAAATATGTAGCCTGGTTTTCAGCATGTGGTTCAAGATTGGGAAGTGTTTGGTTTATTATTCATTGTTTTGGTAGTATCTGACTTTGCTGTGCATTTTAGTTTGAGTAAGAGGAGGCTGAGGGGAAGTCTCATTGCTGCCTATAAATACTTGAAGGGACATTGTGGAAAGGCTGCTGCTGGTCTCTTCTCACAGGCAACTGGAGACAGAACAAGGGGGAATGGCCTCAAGATGAGGTTGGGTGGGTTTAGATTGGACATTAAGAAAAAGTTTTTCATGGAGAGAGTGGTCAGGGACTAGAATGAGCTGCCCAGGGAGGTGGAGTCACCCACCCTAGATATGCTTAAGGGTTGTTTGGATGTGACACTTAGGGATATGGTTTAAGGTGACTCTTGTAGAGTAGGGTTATAGCTTGGACTTAGTGATCTTCAGGGTCTTTTCCAACCTGGATGTTTCTGTGATTATTGTTTAAAAGCCGGGGGAAAAAAAAATTCCTAAGATTGAATTTTTTGAGAGGTGGAAATTTTCTCTTCCAAGAGAAAAGATGATCTACAGAAGAAAAACTAGAATGTTAATAGAGAGCTTTGAAAGATTTTCCTAAAAGGAGGAACAAAGAAATAATTATTCTGCCAGTGTATACAAGCATATGGGTTTCATTTTGGTTTATACAGGGTTCTTTTCCCAATAGCCTGGTGAAGGTTTTGACACTTAAGTAGCAAAGATGAGAAAGTCAATTCTTACAAATGAATTCTTGTACCTCAAATCTCATACTACCTCTTGCAAAACTGCTGTTCAACTAAATGAAATCAGAGTCAAGCAAAAACTGTTTTGAGAATCTGTCCTTTGCTGTACTGCATGAAGGTTTCTGTTACAGCATTGCTAACAAGCTTCCTCCCCAACAGAATGAGTGATGAGCTCACTACAATTAGTATTCACCCTGACTGCTTTTTTGCTCTTTACTTGTAGAGGGCTCCTACATCAAAAGGGTTTATTCTTGGGTAGTATTATGTCAGTGTGTTTGCATCGTTTTAAAAGAATCTCTCTTTAGTCTAGTTATATATTGTTTTACAAATGCAGCATCCTCCTGCTTCTGAGCCCTTCAGCTGCCTGTGAGTTGAAATGGGTAACTATGTAGCCCAGCCTAGCAATTTGACATTTGTGTGTGAAAGTAGAGAATGTGTTACCAATGGAACATAAAGGAGTGCAACAGATCCAGAGTGGAGCTTGGGCAGGATATCAGCAGTGTTCTGTGGGAGGTTTCCATGGCCCTCCAATAGGCCAAAAGGGAGATGAAGAGCTGCAGTTACCCAGGCTGCTTCTTCACCATAGTCCTCATTCAGAAAATAGATCACAGGTGTGTGCTCAAGCACCAGGTAGTTTGCCTTCCAAAACACCTGCTCTCCTTGTATGTTTCTACCAGATGCTCTTTTCCGGTGCAGGAGACTGTCCTTGGGTGTTTTACCTCACTGAAGTGGAGCTGCAATACTGGGAACAGTATCAGTAGATGAAGTCCATGTGGCTCACTTCCTATCCCTTCTTTAAGTTCATAACAGACATTCATGTATCTTATATTTGCTGCTCCCTAGAAAAACCTGATAAAACAACCCCTTCTGCTTCTGTACTGATGGACACAAGAGCTAGAATATAAAATGACATGCAAATTTGCTCCTGTTTACCTTCGTACAGAGCCTTGTTGCCAACACAGGCAGCGCACGAGGCCCTAGTTCTGATATCGCTGCTGAACATGCCATTATCAATACTGCTGAACAGACCTTTATCACGAGCACAGTCAGACCAAGTGTAAATACTAATTAGGGCCTAATCCAAAAATCTATTGAAGTTTGTGGCAAGATTCAATGTGCTTTGGACATCTCCCAAGGTAAAGAATTAATCACTATTTTAGTAGGGTTCTGCCTTTGCAGTCGAGAAAATTGCCTTGCTAATGAGGCACTACTGTGTTTACCTGAGTCCTTCCATTTTCTGAAGCCCTCATGTTTTTACCTTGGTGGAAATAATGTGTAAGCCCTTAACAAGTATGAACTGACTGCAGAGAAGTAGCAGCAGCAGCAAATGCTACTTGGCTGCATATTGCCATAATGGAAACTTACTTGTGTAAATAAAATGCAGGGCATTTATCTAACTTTCCTGTATTGTCGAGCTACAAATTCAATTAAGATTGTTCACAAAAGTCTATGGAAAAAAAAAAGGATGAAAATCCTGGCATCACTGGAGCTAACAGGGATTTGATCATTAGTAGGTATTACTTGGAGAATCTGTGGTAGTTCTGGGTAAAGGAAGTAATACTGGGGGGCAGAACAACCCTAAATTTGCTCTGAAGAATCTTGAAGTGATGTTATGGAGGAATTCCTACCTTGAGTAATACTCAATGTACCTAGAAGGAAGCTGGAGAATAACAGCTTTGAAACCTGAATGCATGTTTATTCTCAGTGGTCTAAAGTACACCACCTTCTGAGGATCAATCTTTCTGTTTTTTGGTTGCTTTTTAAAATTTATGGCAGTGCCTATGCATTTCTGTAACCAGTCCCTGCTTCAGCAGTGACAAGAAGGTTCAAAACAAGGCCCCTGTTAATTACATCTCACATTTATGATAATCTTTTATACAGCATTTCAAAGTTTTGCATGTTCATTTAGTGCTAATGCATTTTAGGACCCTGTGATACTTAAAAGCTACTATGGCAGCAAACTCTGAATTACGTACAGACTAAAAAGGATCTGCTTCAGTAATGTTTTAGTAAGAGCATTTTTGAGTCCTGCTTGTGTGGCATAAACCCTGCTGAAGTCAATGATGCTCCTCACACCTTTAAGCTTCAGGGTATGCTGCAGCCCTTTGCTGGGTTAGTACTATCTTTGATTGGGTGAACAAGGTCTGAGTGGGACTCCCCACAGTAGGCTTCGTGCAGCATTCCTCTGTTTGTGCTCTTTGAGCTACAGGAATGTAATCATCCTCACCAACTTCAGTATGCCTTTGGCTTCAATACTGAGTTGTTCAAATGTCATTACCTTAAAGAGAAATATGACACGGAAGTATGCACACTTACCCAGAACAGCCAACATCTTTTTATCTCTTTCTGTTACACAACCTATGCAAACTAAAAGATACATATTCATATCAGGCACTTGCTGCATCCGAGCCTCTGGGCAGACATGGGGACTTCAGGATGCTAAGGTATAATGGAACTGGGCCTTGATATGTTGATTCAGTTCCTCTGAAGAGAAAGATACTTCTTTTTAAGATTGAGTTTTTAAAAGTTTTTGTTGGTTGTTTTTTTTTCCTTTCCCCGAAGGTTTGTCATTTTCATCTGATAAAAAGACCTTTGCTGCACAAATGGGAATTAGCACTTCCCTTAATTCTGAGGAATTCGTGCAGGGTTGATGTGACCTGAAAGGTTTTTAAGTTGTTACAAGTATTTCCTAAATAAAAATCATTGCAAGTGTCTCATAAATGAGACTAGATTTTTGTGTTCTTAGTTTGGGAGACCAACATAAAAGTGCAGCATGTTTCTGGTAACTGGAGGGATGTCACACTTCCTACAATTAGATATTTTAATGCGAGAATTGCCTGGCACACCTCCAGCTACATAATTTAGGGAAACTTTTCCAATTTTCCAGGTATACTTTTTTAATGAATCCCTTAATTGTCAGTCAGAAAGTTTCCTCGTCCAACCTCTAATTACAGTTAGACTTTTAAAAATGTGTCTGTATGCCTTGTGATGCTTAATTTCTCAGATGACATTCATCTGCTATGACTTAGGCATCTTAAATATTAAATGTCAAAGTCTAAGGCAGTCATTCTAAAGCTTGTCTTCTCTCAGAGTTAGAGGAAGGCAAGGACTGTGAGCTACACTAGTGAGTCTTACTGAACCCTTAGAAATAGTTCAAGTTAGGAGACATGAACTGTGCCTTGCATTATATAGCAATTATAAACAAATTATTGCATAAAAAGCTATTTTAAAAATTATACCTGACTCATGTATTCTTGCAAATGAGTTTCCAAAACCTATATTATTGGCTTGATAGAGCATCCTAAGCGATGTACCAAAGCTGAGATTTGGAAAGGTTCCAATTCTCCTCCATCAGAGGATGCATGTTTCATAGTGCAGTTTATTTATATTAAATAGACAGATGAGATTGATTTCTGGGGGTTTGTTTGTTTCCTTGTTGTTTTCCTCATGAAAGTATATTTTTTAATGTGAAGATGTGTTGCCCCTATTTATTTATTAACATACCCTAACATTTGAATGTGTTAGAGGAGAATTACTGACTGTCATCTAATCCTTATGGCTTAAATAGACGGGAAGGAAAAAAATCCTATGGAGAAATTCCACTTTCTATAAAGACCTTTTCTTTTTTTGTCTCAAGTATTACTTCATAGTAATGTATAATCACTTCATACTGATCAGTAGTGGATGAGGCAAAGAAATAAGTGAATGGAGGCTTTTGGTTTGGCTATGTCACCTGAACCGACAAGCGTCCCATGTCAAAATTCACATCTAGTTTTAGGGTCAGGAAGTGAGTCCTCATGAACTGGGAATTACAGAGATGTCTTCAATTTTGGTGGTGAAGTTCTTCCCAGCAAGAATTTCTTCAGTGTGGTATCTGGAGTAGGCTTGATAGCTATTTTTTATCAGCAATATTATTCTTGTTGCAAAGTCATAGTGTGAAACTGAAGGTGTTGATTTCTCTGGTGCTTGACTTACTATAGTGTAATGATGTAATCATAACAAATACTTTTTCCCCCCCCTTTTAATTATCTAAAGAGTTAACAACTGGAAACAGCTTTTTGTGAGCAATAGTTTTTAAACTTTCCCTAGGAAGGAATTTTACATTCTGTTTGTTTTTGTTTCCAGTTATTGTCCAGGCAAAACTTAGTAGGGGAAAGAAAGTCTGGAAGTACTGATGTGTTTGTAGGCAACACTTAAATGTAGCCTCTTTGCTCTATTGCCATGCACAAAACTTTCAGAGAAGCTATGAGATTAGAAGTGAACCAATACAGTGATGATGTTACACCCTCCCCAAAAGCAAAACACTTCAACTTCAGGAGCATTAATTATTTTATTTCCATTGTCTCCTGCTTCATGTCAGGAACTTTTGGAGTGCGGATGACAGCTTGACAGAGGGCCTCTTGTAGCCCTTTCAAAAAAACAAAACAAATTTTGTGGGTTTTTCTCTCAACTAATTTTGTGGACTGGCAACCTGCATAGCACCATGTGGCAGAGGACTGGAGAGATGCTCTGTCAGCTCCCTGGGCTGGGGCACGGGGTACCTTGGAGTGTGGGAGTGGATGTCAGGATGATGGTTAGTTGTGAGGAGGTCACTTGAGTGCATTTTGTTAAGCAAAGCTTTTGGGAAGTGAATCCAAGAGGTACTGTTGGCAAAGGTAAAATGATGTTTGCTGGTTCCATGTTGCTCTCCAGGTGAGCAAAATGTCCAGCTTTTGAATCTCCTGCTGATACCATGTTTGAGATGATGGAGCCAGACTAAAATATGATAATGCATATTGGAGAGGTTGTTCCTTATTGACTGCCAGCTTGTGTTTTCCTTTGCATCTGGACTGGGGAAGTCTTCTGCCTCTTTGGGCATGAAGAATTGAACAAAGCCATACTTGCAGTCACAGCACAAATTGTGGTGCTGCAGCCCTTTACAAAGAAAAGGTCTACAGTGAGGTTAATTCCGTTATCCCTAGGGAGTGGTGTGTGCGCAAGTCCATGCCATGGATCTTGGGAGCTGTATCCTGGTTGGGGTGACATACTGAACTTGAGTCTATGTAGCCTGCAGTAAATAGTTTGCTGGTGCTGTAGAGCACTTAAATAACTATATAAAATTTATGTCACTAAAGAGGAAGCGGGGTGCTGAATTTATCTTCTGTTCCATTTCTTGTCTTTTATCATATTAAAATATAAATGTGGATTGACCAAATCCCAACAATATTCTGACTGCTGCACACTACTAATGCCCAAATATGCTCTTCTCCTGGGATTGTTCTGTGCTTTACTGAAATGAACAGATAGTGGCACAAACTGGGCCTTCTTTCTTTCTGATTCCCCTCAAACCCTTTCTTTCCAAGCCTTCTCATACTACTGCAGTAAATTCAAGCTAAGTCCCCTATCTCCATACACTGGTGTCAGGATAGAGCAGTGGAAGGGCATGGTATCTCCACTAAGGGGCTTAAAATGATGTCTTCTTTCATCATGAAAATTTTTAAGAGCTGTGCTGTGTTGAAATAGTTTGGGTTACTGTACCAATTCTTTGATAATGTGATACCTGAACAACTGAAGCTGTTAAAACCTTTATAACATGGCATCCAAAACATCCTGCACAGTCGTATATTAAGCAGGACTTTTCCATTATGCACCAGCACAAAGAGAGGGAGACTGTTAGAAAGGTTATGGGCCCTATTGGATGGGCTGGAGCAGAAATGCCTACAGGCTGCATTGAGCTGAAATAATTGAAGAAGAATGCTGGAGTTTTATTTCACTGTGAACTTTTTCTTACCGTGCATGATAATCATACTGATTAAGGAGAGGGAAGATTTCTTTAGTAGAATCTCCATCCCACCTTTCCAAAGGAAAAAGACATCTGCTGGCAGAATCTTATTCTTGTTGCATCTGAGCAAAATACTTGTAAGTGCACCATGAGCTGTGCACCGTGCATCTGTGCTCAGACCATGCAGTCTCTCCACCATCTCTGCCCCCTTTTGGAGAAGGAATTGGGATCGTTCTCCATCTTTGTTTGCAGCAGAAAAGGCTCAAGGTGAGAGAGAGAACAAATCCTGTAAGGCAATTCTGGCACTCACCTCATCTTCATAATCTTTCCTTAGCTTTCTCTGCCTTCTAACCCTGGTATTGATCGTGTCATAGGCTACAGCAGACCAAGGCAGGGGGCTGAAAACCTTTCCAAACAGCAGTTGCCAGTCTGCCTGTTGCAGCTTGAAGAAGAAAAGCATGCTGTGAAAACAATCAGTGCATTTGCTTTAGATCTAAGTGATTCCAACTAGGTCGATGCTTCATGCTGATGTGTTGAAAACATTTAAAATATTTCTGAGAGTTTGATTTCAACTGAAACATTTCAGCGTGTGTCTGACTCTGAAGTTATTTCTCACTAACGTAGCAGACAACTGGTAGGGTTTTTTCCCCCCAACCCCAGCACAAAGCAGTAGGGAAACTGGACCTTTTGTCTACATAGGTTTGTTTTGAATGTTTTTTACTGGAAGAGGAGGGTTTGTTTAATAAACTGAGGCTCTTGCAAATTGACTTCAGAGGACTGGTAGTTTATTTCATGAAGGGAAAAAGAGGTAATCACATCTGTGCAGAGTGTGAATGAGAGCATAGCTGTACTTGAACTGCTTTTGTTGTCTGCATTTGAATATTCTTTTGAAGGCAGGCTAGATCATTCACAGATATAGCAAGACTATTTTGTTCTTTTAAAAGCACATGATGCTTCTTTGTAATGTGTTTGTAGTTGGCATAATTGGCCTGATTCTCTCTCAGCTTGTGATCACAGACCAAATGAAGCATTGCAAAAGGCAGCCATCCTCATCCAAATTATCCTAGATTCAGTTTCCAGGAGTGGCAGGAACCCAGGATAAGTTGGGTTTTTTTTTATAGCAGGTGGTAGCACAATTGGATTCTGAACTGCTTGGAAAAGACCACAGAGAAGCAGAATTCCATGTGGTTTTTCTTACTGTTTAGTTTGATTTGCTTGGCAGTCACTGTAGTCTACAGGAAGTTAAACCAGGCAAAAGCCACAGGACTGCTGTCCCAGTTTGGAGCTGGCTGCTCACTGGTCTCTGAGAGCAGATCAGTAGGACTTCAACTCTGATTGTGCTCCACTGCACTTTGGTGCATCCTCCTTGTTTCACGTGCCCCTTTGCATCTATCAATGCCTTTTGCTTTCTTTGGCATTTTTTTTTTTCTTTTAATTATATGGCATATAAATAAATATATATAAAATATATGTTGGAATTTCTCTTCCCCCAGGGAAGTGAAGTTGCTCAATGTGTTCCTGCCATCTTTGCTGCTTGCTTCAAATAATACAAAGAATATTCTTGCACTGTTCCAACAGGAAATAGTGAACAAATACTTGCCTTGAGGTATTTCATTGAGTTTCAGGATACCAGAAGATAGAGATGTTCTAAAAAACCCAAATATTTTGTTGGGAGAAAATAATAATAATAAAAAAGCCCCAACTTTAAAGGCTGCACTTACCTGTGGAGAGGACTGTCCCTCCCCCCAGAACTAAGCCTTTGCAAATGTAGTGCATGGTGTATGTGACACTAATGGATTTCATACTCCAGCACTTATTTCACCAAATATCATGCCGTGAACCATAGTTGTCATTTAAACAACTCCAGTTTGCAACTGTGTACGCCCTAGCTATTAAAACCAGACAAGACAGCGTAGGAGGGGGTGTATGAGAAATTCTGTGGTCTCAGTGGTGTTATTTCACCCATTCATGTTCAAAATTAACTCTGTAGGGAAGCTGCAGAAGTCCAAGTTATAATTTGTATGTGTTATTGGCAGTCTTGTTTATTGTGAATGTATATATTCAAGCTGATGAGTTACTTAAATAGTTGATCGGTTTTTTTTTTCTCCCTAATTCTTCCCTACCTCTGGACCTAGAGAAGGAGAAACTTCAATGTTGTCTAAGAAGCTTATGCCTGGCAGGAACTCAGCTAGATTAAACTCTTCTACCGTGAGCAATGTAGAAAACTTTCTTTCCAAAAATAGGCTCTCCTCCTGGGAATTTTCACAGAATTACAGAAACATTCAGGTCAGAAAAGACCCTCAGGATCACTAAGTCCAACCTAGAACCCTACTCTACAAGGTTCACCTTAAACTATATCCTTAAACACCATATCCAAACCACCCTTAAACACATCCAGGGTTGGTGACTCCACCACTGCCCTGGGCAGCTCATCCTGGCCACTCTTTCCATGAGAAGCTTTTTCCTAATGTCCAATCAAAACCTACCCAGATTCACCTTGAGGCCATTCCTCCTTTTTCCATCTCTGATTACCTGTAAGAAGAACCTATCAGCAGCCTCTCCAGAATGTCCCTTCAGGTAGCTGTAGATGGCAATGAGCTCTCCCCTCAGCCTCCTTTTTCACACTAATCACCCTCAGCTCCCTTGGTTGCTCCTCATAAGATTTATTTGCCAGGGTCTTCCCCAGCTTTGCTGCCCTCCTCTGGACCTACTCCAGCACCTCCACATCTCTCTTGTATTGCAGTGCCCAAACTGAACACAATACTTGAGGTGTGGCTTCACCAAAGCTGAGTACAAGGGGACAGTCACTGCCCTACTCCTGCTGGCCACAACATTTTTAATAGAAGCCAGGATGCCATTGGCCTTCTTGGGCTGCCTGTGAAAGCAGGGAAGGGGATTGGTGTAGTAATGAGTCCTCAGTGGTCTGAATGTGTTTACCTTCATACCTCAATGTGTGGATTTATATTTTGAAATTGCAGTGGTTAATCTAATGCTGGAACCTGCTAGGACTTTGTAACTGTTTGCCAATACAGGGCCTGATGAAGCAGAGGTCATTGATACTGAAGTGTTCAGTTCCTCCACTGAATTCAGAGGACATGAATTAGCAGGTGCTTGTGTTAGTCTTTTTGGTGGCTTACTGAGGAAGTACTCAAGGGTGACTTTGGTATTATTCTGGATATTCTGCTGTGCCTCTGCTTCAAACCACTTCCAGTGTAACCTTCCCACTTCCCTGAATTGTAAACAAAAGTAGGGTTCAGTATTGCCATACCAAAAGGAATTCAAACCAAAATTGTTGTGCTACTCTTGTGCATGCTGACCTTTGCCCTGCTTTTCCTGATGTGTTTTTTTGAAGCCTAAGGTTTACACAGCATTAGCCATAATTGGAACTGACACTGGAAAACCACAAGAAGCAATTCACTTAATATGAATTTGTTGTGAAACTGGAAACAGAGTTCTGACTGAGTTCTCTGTAGATTTCCTGGCAGGAAGCATCTTGGCATTTTCAGGTGAAATTTGTTCAGAAGGACCTTAAAGAAAGGGTCTTGCTTTGATCTGTCTCTTACCGAAGTCAATGAAAGACTCCATTGATTGTAATGAACACTGGGAATCTGCCCCATTCAGAGCTACATGTAACTTCCACTTCTGGACAATTGCTTTTCCTCAATAGCAATCCAAAGAGAGATTGATGTAAGTACAGGGAAGAAAGACAGTGGTGAGTAAGAGGGAGCTCATCCCAAAGAGCAACTGAGCTAGGAGGGAGTAGGGCATGATGGCTGCTATCCTTTGTTACTGCTTGTGGCTTAAACCAAAGGGTGGAAAGAAATCAGCCATATTCTGTGTTAGAAGAAAGAAATAAAGGATGAACAGTCTTGGATACAGTTGGCTGTGGGGCTCACCATCCTGTAACATTTTTAACTTTGTCTTCAAATGCTCTTTGTGCTTAGATGTTTTTACTGCTATAAATAAAGTGTATCAGTATATCCAGAAGGAGAGAAAAACCTTGCATAACACTGTCTAACAACTACCTATACCTCTACCCTGTTGCTTTCTTCCAATTGTCTCCTTTGCGTGACGGTAATACAGTTTAAATTGCCTCAAATCTTTTATATACCAAGGTCAGACTACTAATGCCATGTATCCTCTAAGTCTTACACAATTTAAGCAGACCTGTCTAGCTAAATTGTCAGCCAGACCATATACCTGTGTTAGATTCTTTGCTACAGAAATCCTGCAGTGCAGCCCAGAGTGATAATTGAGACAGATGGATGCTAAATGTGGCAATGAGAAGGAGACCTAGTATTTCAGATTTGGCTCTACCACCTTTCAATGCAGCTAGGTTGCTTGCAGCTTAGGAGGGCTAGTACATCAGCAGTAAGGGCACACTCCAAAATGGTACTCAGTAACCTAACAAAAACCTAAGCTAACAAGTGCATAGGGCTCCTGTCATCTCCAAACAAAAGAAAAACAAAAAAACCCACCACCAACAAAGAACAACCAAAGGGGAAAAAAAAAAAAGCCAGAGAAAACCCCAACAGGGACCAGTGGTTGAGACTGTTCCTACTGGGAATATGGGGTAGGACAGAATAGAGGAAGGCATTAGCAGAGTCGTCTTGTGCTTGCCCCCATTGCAGACTTCATGTTAATAAAGCTCTGACTTAGGCATCTCATAGCATGATACTACTCTTTGCATGGACTAAGATACACACCAAGATCTTTTCCTGTACTTCCTCCTGGCTATCAAGGGAACTAGCTAGTGCATGATCACAAAGTTTGCAATACACTAAAATCAAGGCAAAGCTCCTTCAGCAGGATTACCAGCTACACTGTACCTCCCACTTCACCTAACCCCCAAACTTGTTTTTCTTCTTCTACCCAGTCTGCCAAGCTCAGGGTTTCTTTTTCAGTTATATTCCCCACTGCCCCCCTCCTCCTCCCTGGAAGAAGTTGATGTAAAGGGGGAAAATAATTTTCTTTATCCTTTAATCCTTTATTCTCTTTGCTTTTAAAAGTTTATGTACTTCCTACAGTTGACCATCCTGAGCTGCTGCTTCTCTGCTGTGTCAAGACTTGCTTAAGCTTGAAGGTTTTTTTAGGCTTGACCAAGCATTGACAGCACTATCACAGAAGCTAATGCTGGAGTCTGCCAGTTTGATGGATTAAGTAAACTTATTGAAATCTTTTTTTTTTTTTTTCTCTTTAATACTAAAAGATGCCAAGGGCTGTTTTCTATTCTTGCTCTTTGTGTGAAACACCCACTGACACTAATAGGAGTTCCACGTGTGGAATTAGAGTAGAACATGGCCATTAATGTTTAAAAGACTCGTCAACTTTATGCATGAGCTAATGTGGAGGTGTGTTGTGATGCTACTTTGCTCTTCTCCTTATATATCCTCTTCTCTTTAGACACTTCTTCTATGAACTGCATGGCTGGTAGCATCAGAACCAATTAACTTTATCCCTTTCTAAAAGTATTTTAAAACATTTTCTTCCCCCTCCCCCTTTTTTTTTTTTTTTTAATTTGTCTGCTTGATAAACAGTCTTGTTCATGCTGCTGCTCTGTGGAGGAAGAGCAGGGGAGAGAAACTTAGCAGAGAACCTGCTTCCAGTGGCCTTCACATCCTTCTTAATGTCAGAACAAAATATCTAATCTTTCACACTCTTCCTACTTTGATTCCCTGCTTGTTCTCAAGCTGTACCTTGCCCTAACGCAGTGGTGGTATGCCAGGTAGCTAAGAGGACTTAAATCACTTATGTGACAAAAAAAGTTCACCACTAGCCTCATTCTTATTTCAAATGCACACTGCTTATTTTGTTAGAACTAGGGTTGCAGCTCAGCAGGGCTACCAAATTGGCATGGATGGCCATGGACAGAACTTTGACATTTTAAGAGCCAGCTGCAAAGCTGGTTTCTTTATCTCTCTGGAAAGGTAGAATTTATCTTCCCAGCCTCTTCTTCTTTCCTCATTCATAGCTCTTGAAATTCTGTATCTTTGCCCTGAAATGGTTGTTCCTTCCTGCAAAGGAGGTGCTTTTTGGCAGGGAGGGTAGAGCTAGTAGTGTAATTACAAACACTTATTGAAGATCATTTTGACAATTGACTGAAGACAAATGCAGTTACTTCCAGTCTCAAATGCTTATGAATATGGTGTTCATTCACCATGGCCTAAGTATTTCACAAATGTGGCTAGTGACTGCTCACTGTCAAGTATTGCAGGTATTCTGATAGTATTTCTATTAGTGTCACTACTTGTGAAAATCCTGAACGTGCCGCCCCAATCTGCGTACAGGGTGCAGTAAATCTGCTTCTGCCGGTGTTGATGTGAATTGTGTCCTAGATGTCATACAGATGTGCATACAGAAATCTACTGAAGATGGGCAGCATCTGTGTTTTACAGTGGTATGGCCTGCTCTGCAACCTGTCATTAATCAGCCCTCAACAGATGTAAGCATGTTCCTACAGAAATCATCTGAAGCTAATATGAATAACATCTGTGCTTTACAGTGGTGTGGCCTGCACTGCAACTTGGAGTTTCCAGAGATGTTTTAAGAGGTGTTTTTCCAGAGGACCTGCCTGCCATGCTACTGCTAATATTTACAAATCTCTTACATTTTAAAACTGGGTAAGCAACTGAAAGATGGATCAAAGTACATCCACTAGGCCACTTAGAGGTGGCCTAGGTATATGGCTCTGAAGATATGTATGAGCTTCAGTAAAGAATGTTTTCTTGGTATGTTCACTGGGCTAGCATGTTAATGGTTAGTCAGCCAAACTTGAGGGTGACTGCAGGAGGTTAATGAAGTAAACAAGTGATAGTTGCAGTTAACAGTGCAGAATTACCTGAAACTGATGGAAATCCTGAAGTTTCCTTCCCAGACTCTACACCTTAAAATTGTTAGTTTACAAGAAATACTGAAGCATTTCTGGGTGACAGCACTCTCACCAGCTGAGATGATGTTTGAACTCNTTTTTTTTTTTTTTTTTTTGTGTGTGTTTGTCTTTAGTATGAATGAGCAGAAAGCTGACTTGGCTTTAAGTAGACTTGTTCTGCAGGTTGCAAGGTGCCCCTTCAAAAAATGTCTAATGGGATGGTATGCAAATGACATTCTTCCACTTCTCACTCTAATTTGATGTGCTCACAGATGAAATCGGTTAACTTCAAAGAAGAATGTTATTTTGGGTCCTCTGTTTTCCCTTGCTGCTCCTACTGTTTGCTCCCAAACTCAGTCTTTCTATATGGAGCTTCTTTTCTCCATCTCTCTTCCTTTTTGACTCCCTACACAGTATTTGTAGTTCTTTCTTAGAATCATGGAACGATTTTGGTTGAAAAAGACCTCCAAAGGTTATTTAGTCTGAGCCCCCTCTCAGTCCAAGAGATATTAATTTTATCCTCTTGTCCCTCATGTCAACAATATGAATTAAGCTTATCAGGAACCCATGTAACACATTAGTTACTCTTCATAATTTTTGTCTGCAAGTCCACTTCAGTCTCATTTTGTTCTGGTGGATGTGGAAATGGTAGAGATAGTAGAGGGGGAAAATAATTTTAAAAGTATGCTTTTCCAAGCATAGAACAGCCTGTTCAGGAACATTCTAATGCCCTCTTCTCAGCTAGGACCGGGGGCAGCATCTGCTCTCCAGCACTCTGTTTGGCTTTGCCCTCTTTACAAGAACAAACAAAAGTCCACACAAGAGCCAACAAGACAAGCCAAAAGGATTAAGGAAATTTGTGCAAGTAAGTTCCTTGAACTGTGGAAGCCTACAAGGCATTGGATCTTCAAAGTACAAATAATGATGGCTTCTACCATGTGGAAAATGCCAGGGAATCTTATGCAGGTGCTCAGTTTGGTTTTTAGGTTGTCACTAGCTCCAATAGACTTCTATGTCTTAAAATAATCAGAACTGCACTGTAGAGTTCAAACCTCATCCATTTTGGGGAGCTCAGTCAAACATGAAGCACTTTGAGTGTTGTACTAAAGACTTCTCCTGCCTGTGCCTTCCTATCATATTTGGTTTGCCATGGTATTCTGGGCTTTCTTAGACTTGATTTTTCTGTGTTAGTACAAAAAGCTGCTTACAGGAGAGAGTGGTCTCCAGACCATTGCTTTCTCTGGGCAGCAGAGGCTGCCCTCTCTCCTCCCTGGTTTCTAAGCATTAGGGAGAGGGACAAAGCTCTTTCTTTTCCTTTCCTCAGCATGCATCCTCTCAAAAATTACCACCCAGAATACTTCTGTGCTGGGAGCGCCAGGAACAGAAATGCAGCCCAGCATGTTAAGTTTCATACTGGGGCTGGCATTTAGGATTGGAATGGACGTTTAAGTGCCCACACTGTGCATATTACCACCGCCACAGAAACAAGACTACAGACATTTCTGGCAAGATCCTCTTACTCTTTGCAGCAGGAGAAAGAGATAGTGTAAAAAGGACAAATGAATTCCTCTGCTCGCAAGCACAGCCCACTTCTGACTTGGCAATGTATTTGGACTGCTGCTGTAGGCCGTGTTATTTTGGTGTCTTCAAGCAGATGCTGTGTTTGCTTGTATGTAAAAATTACATGTTGAAGTACATTGCAATCTGATTTGAGAGTGATGTAGCACACACCATCTGGCGTTTCCAGTAACTGGCTGAGCACCTTTCAGGTCTGTGAAGCACCTAGCAGAGTTAGTTGCTAGCTATGTTATAATTAATCCTCAGTGTCTGAAAATGTAGCTGTCTAGGTGTACACACCAAAGAATAAAAATCATATAAATGCACACAGTGTAGTAAATATTCATGGGTATATACAGAAAGAGTATGGAATATTTGTGTAGGTACAGAAAGAGTTATATAGTAGCAAGCATATATGTGTGCATGGGTGTAATGACATCGCCTCGTATCACATCTATCAGCTTGCAAACAGCTAATAATTTTCTTTTTTCTACTCACAGCCAGGCATTATAATGGCACATACTCATAAATCAGCATCAACATGGAACATTGCTTAGCAAATATAAATGTATGTGCATTGCAGAATGATCTGAGATTACAAAAATATATCAGAAGTCAAAAGTAGCTGGTGGAGAAATGCTATGTCTTTAGTTTATTGAGATTGTTTGGAGGATCCTAATGTACTGTCACTGAAAGAATAATTTTTCCTTTACAATCTACTTAGCAAAGATTTATCGATCCTTTTCCCCTTCATAGAGAATTACTGATCCATTTTAGAAAATCAGATTTTCACACCTTTCATGAGAATGTGCACAGCACAGTTCCCTAGGGATTGCCAAGGAAGTTGACTTTGACATGAAATCCCTAGGTACCAGCACACAACAGCCTATAGTCTCATCACTGATTTGTTGCACAGGGGGGTAAAATACTTTTATACATTTATAGAGAAATGATTGCACTGCAAGGACTTATTTTTCCATGCTAGTGGATGTATTCAGGGTCCTGTTATTTGT
>VWZI01008896.1:374516-396059 GCA_013396835.1 Psilopogon haemacephalus | reverse complement strand
AATAACTTTCTCCAAGATGTGCCTACTCTCTGTCCTCATTATTGTAGTATCCTAGGTAGCTAAGCATTAGGCATGTTATATTGAAGTATGCATCATAATGAAGGTGATTTATTATAATTAAAACAGCACGGAGAGCAGCTTTTATTAGACATATTGTTTCACAGGAGAGCTTAATAAAGAGCATTATTATTAGTTATAGATCTGTGTGAAGGATGTTGTTTACTGAGAGTTATGTGAGTATTAGTCAAAGTCTGAAGTTGCTTATTTGAGCTGTCCACTGTAAGGTGGGGGGGGGGGAAGCATTCAGCACAGCAAAGAGAAGAATTTTAAGATTGGAGGGGAGAGAGAGCGAGAGACAGAGAAAAGGAAATGCCGAGTGCATGAAGTGTTCTCTGCAGGAGCAGTTCTAGAATACTTTATTACATATCTACGGAGACAATGGCATGGACTGTAAGTAGCTCCTGTCTCTCAATATAATAATGCACATAAAGTCGGGGTCAGATTGGGTTCGCTCTGGGCTTTGATGCTGCAGAAGGTCACCAGGGGAATCGATGGACAAAAATGAGACCTGAGTTTCATGCAATCAATGAGATTTTTCTATTTAAAGTGGACACTGCTGGGTGCGAGTCTCAGAGCTTCAAATGTTGTTTTGCTCAGCTTTAGCAGATTGAGAGATAGATGCACTGTAAATGTATTGTTTGTTTTAATAACTCTGCTGGCACAAGAAGTGTACGTCTAAACAGGTCAGTCTATTACGAAGTTGCACGAGCTGCAAATAAATGGAAAAATTAGCAGCTACTTTGAATGTTAATTACACTGAGTTTTTTATCCTGTTTCTGTAGAGTTGTAATTGCCTGGTGTTTAGATAACCCTTAAAATATGATTACGGAATCACCGAATCATTTGTTTAAAAATCATGTGGGATTCAGCTGTTCTATGCAATACACTTTCTACTATTAATTTCCTAGTCCTTTATAGTCAGTTCTTCAATTTCTTTGGAAATTGATCCCATTTCCACAGATAAACCATTCTTATGTGCTTTTGGTTAAGAAGCTTCATTCTTTGAAGTAGCAAGTGGATAGCTGGGACAGAATAATTTTGATAATTTTCTTCTTAAAGTTTTCAGGCAGCTGATAGATCTGTTGTTTTTCCTTTATTGTGTACAGTGATCTCTCTAGGATGAGGGAAGCAATCAGGAGGAATGTGATCAGTGTCTGACAGAGCGGTAACACTGGCAACAGCAAATAATTGACTAATATGGAGGAGATTCGTCTCTGCTGTGAAAAGGTTAAGAAATTAAAGCATGTTATAGACCAATTTCTAATCACAAATATATATGATTTTAACAGCTTTGCAGTCAATGGAATTGTTGCAAGTTTGTACTGCCCTGACAGACACAGGTCCTGACACTGTTTTCAATTTCAAAGCGAGTCAGCTATTGGACTGTACTTCGTGAACAAGAATGCCACTTAGATCTGGGGTTTAAATGATCTGATTGGTTGTTTTCCAAAAGTAAAAAGAAAACAGCTAACATACTCCCCACACCCCGCCCCCCCCAACAGTCCTCTTTCAGTAGATAATGCATCCTGCATTTCATGAGCTTCCATTTCATAAACAGAAGTATTCAGTCTGAAGGACTGTTTATCCTACATCACTGCATAAGTAAATACCCAGCAGAGGCTAAGAGGGAGCAAAAGGGGAAGCAGCAAATCCAGCTCCCTCTGTTTTTCAACCCATGATTAAAAATAGCTTTTAGATGACAGTAAATAAAATCAAATTAGGTGCGAAAAGAATCAAGTACACACAGGTGCAAAATAGTCCCAAAACAAACAAGCCAGCCAAGGCCTTGACAGTCTTTTTGAGTTAAACATCTTAAAAACAGGGTAATTGAGGATTTGTGAGAAGCATATTAGAAACCATAGATTTTTCTACAGCTCAGGTCTAAATTTGTTTGCCAGAATCTGAAAAATGCCCCAAAGAACAGTAGGTGTACAGATGAGGACTTTAAACTTCTGTTTCAATCTAATTTTTGTTAGCAGGGCCATTTACAATTCAAGCAGAATTTATGCTCACCTGAAATGATTTGTGTTTTCATGTATGCCCTGAGTAAGAACACTTCAGTTTATATTATTCTCATTAAAAACATCCTCCACCTCAAACATCCTCTTTTAATGGCCCTTACTGTTGCATTCTTAGAATGTGTGAAACATTTTCTAGCTAAGTCTTTTGAGTAAAGTGTAGAAAGAAATATCTTAGTTGAATTTTGTATGTAAAGATATTGGCAATAAAAGCCCATTGCAGTAGCTACATTCCATTGTAAACCATGTCTCTGGCAGATAATGGAAAGAGTAAGCTATTGAAGGTGGGTTATGTAAAGCTCAACGAAGAGCGCAATGAGCCACAGCATCCTATGTAACCCAAAATAAATCAGAGGGTGATACCAAAAAGGGGAGGGAAGGAACTGCCACAACATCTGTAACATTTTTCTCTAGACACACTTTGTCTATCGGTAATTCTCTTCTCTTTGGCTGCAAAAGTAGGAAGGTGATAAACCACAGCACATACACATCCACTTGTTGTCAGTTGGTAGCCCAATTAACCTTTTTTTAAGCAGTTTTGAGGTGTTTGTCTTTTGGGGCCAGCAGGTTCTCAGGGCAGGAGCCACTGGAAGCTAATTTTTGTGCTTTGCAGTAGACAAAATGACTGCTGCCCTTTAAGGTATTTCTTTTGAGTTAAGTATATGCAGCCTCTTTCAGCCTCCCCAGAGGGATCTGTTGGTTGTTTCAGCCAATGCCAACAGGGTCTAGTTCCTAAGTCTCCAGTTATGGAAAAGTTTGTTTTGAGATTTACAGTTAAATAACTGCTTGCAGAATCTGGAGCAGAGCGAAATCTCTTCCTGTGCAAGGACCGCATCAGAATTAGGTGCTGAATTAGTGCATGTTTCACTTGTGTATAAGGCTAATAAAAAAGGGTTTCTCTCATTCTCCGTTTTAAAGGTACTGTATCTTTCTGAGCGTTTTAGGAAAGGGCACAAGATGAGCTACATATACAGCAGCAGGAATGTGTGAGCCAAAACATGAAGTTTAAAAGTACAAACGGTCACAAGCTCAGGCAACAGTTAAGTTCAAATGAAAAATTTTGCACCCTGGAAAAGGGTTGAATATCATTCATAAGGACTTCACCTTAATATTCACACTTAATGTACTTTCTTTTTTGTATTTGTTAAGGAACCATCCCAAAAAGCAATTTTTTGACACCTGCCTCTCCTCCTCAGTGTTTTAAAGATAGTGGGAAAGCAGACATGTAAATTAAAGCTTCCCAAAAATATTTTTAACTTCTGCATCCAGCTCTTACTGAACGTATCATCCCAGGTCTCGCTGATCTTAGCGGCATTACAAGGATCATATTTTCACACAGATGAACAATTCATGGCAATTTCTCCAATAGATTTGACACAAACATTCTTTTCTTTGATATCAGAGATATAAGCTTTCTACTTCTGACCTATTTTTTCCCCCAACCGACATATTTATTGAGGCTATTGCAAGGAAAATCCCATTTTCCATTAATATTTGACTACTTTTTCTTCTTTTCACAGTATTTCAGGCTGATAGAGCAGTAAGAGGGTCTTGGTCAATGTCAGCTTATGTATGTGCACCCATTAATAAAACCAAGCCTCTAATGTTTGTTTGGAGTATTTAAATAAGCATATACACACATGCAGCTATTACCTGTATATGATTCACTTTTTAGTAGATACCTTCATGATTCTGCTGTGGTAAGTCAACAGGTAGCATTTATTGATACATTATAACAGCAGTTCAAGTGAAGATTTTGATTGATTTTCCTCCATCCAGAGTGAGTTCTTTCTCTATCTCTCCGAAGTCTTCAGTGGAATTGGCTGCAGATAGCACAGACATGAAATGTTTCCAAGGATGATATGTGTATAATTGTGTTTGGATTCTAAGTAATTATTCCTATGTCTTTTGCTGTATCTATCTGAGCGATTTGGTACATGCCTTGTGCTAAGAGTGTTTGAACTACTTGGTAATAGTACAGATATCTCATGTCAAGCCTGCATTCTACAAAATAAGGTAATTAGAAATTAATGCCCCGCATGGAGCAGGAATGTGTTTTGTGACTTGCACTATTTCATCAAATAAATATTCTTCTGCTTTTTATATTAAACCTAAATTCAATATTTTCATTTTAAGAATTCCAAGCATGCAAAATTCTGTATTAAGAAGGCAGGAAAATATTTCAATATATTTTTTGATCTTCAGTATTAAACTGTAAGATACCTCACTGCATGTTTCAATGTTTCTTGTAACTACAGTTTCTCACTCTAAGAGACCTGGATCATTAGGCAAGGATGCATTTGTTTTTATTTAGGGAAATAAACCAGTTAGCCACTACGCACTGGTGCCAGTCACTTTTGTTATCCTGCCTTATTCCTACCTCTTCATAGGTCTAAATGATCTCTCTCATTTTATCTCAAAGTTTCTTCTACTTGTCAAATTAAGTAAATAAAGGGAGCCTGACCTCCACCTTTTGCCTTCCTTTTGCAAACTGAAATAATCACCACAGAAGCCTGGAAAGGATATGTCTGAATGCCAACACTACTTCCTAGGGAATCTCCATCAACTAGATCTGTTGACTAGACTCAGTAAGACCACCATCCCTTCCAATCACTGCCCAAAACTAAATCTTGCATTGTCGTGGACACTTTTATAAACCCTGCACCACCCCCTTATTCCCATGCCATTGTTTGTCAGGGTTTTTTAAGACCAACAATACTTGGCCCTCACAAAGCTTTGTGTGTATGCATTTAACTGACCTGAAAAATGAGACTGCCAGTATGGAGTTAATTACCTCCTCTGAAAAGCTAAGCTACAAACCTGCTTGAAGAACTTTCTGCAACAGATCTATGCTTGGCAATGGCACAAGAAGTAGAAAAGTTCCATGGCCCTGCAGAACTGAATTGTGCCATCAGTTGTGGGGCTTCCTGAAAACTGGAGTGTGTCATGTGGGCTAGAGGGAGGTCTTTGTTTCATGCCTGTTCAAGAGGACTTGGCCTGCTCTTGAGCTGCAGCCTACCTCTGGATGGCAGTACGGTCACTCTGAACTGTTTGGAGCTACTCCAGCACTCTCTTAGACGAATTTACCAGAAATGTACTTTCTAAGTCTTCATCTCACCCCTGGTATTGTTTGCCTTTGCCTCCAGCTTTCAGAATTTGATTCAAGAAGCAAAGCCTCAAGGCTGGAGTCTCTATGCATAGCTGAAGATCTACAGAAAACTTCTTTTTGAGCTGCACTGTTTTCAAGGCTTTGTATCCCTTCTTCCAGCTGAGCCATCAGTCACAGTTGTTCAGCTTTTTGAGTGCCTGCTTGTTTTTCAACTGGATGTTATTACAGTGCCTGATCTGAATGCTCTCCAGAAGTTGTTGAGAAAGTAGGAACTTCTCTCACGCAGACTCCTGTACTCACTTATGTGATTTACTCTTTCAATAGGCTTAAGATCCAAGTTGCATATACATTCACATTGCATAAAAAAACTCCTGTTTGATAAGGAACTTTCTCAAGCTACAAAGAAACTGGAGCTGCAATTAGTGATGTGACAAACTTCAGGGCATGTACTATTTTTCCCTGCTACCTCATGGGACATTCTCCTCAAATTCAGGTTCTCTTTTCTCTTTTGGCTTTTAGAATCCATCTGGCTTTTTTATTTGTCTGTTTGTGCCTTGTTGGGTTGCTTTGGCTTTGCAAATGTTGTGAGGCAAAACAATGGGATTTGAAATAGTACAGGGAGACGAAAATAGATTTCTATCATGAAATCATATAATTGTAGCGCTTGTAGTTGATCCAAGATATCAATGCAAGTGATGGATCTTTTTAAAAGTACCAATCAGCATAAACTGGCATAGAGTGTGTGGTGGGTTTAGGACAAATTGTCCCACCGTAGTGGTAAAAGTCATCCGGGGACCAGCAAGGCTTAGAGGTACAGACAGGCTGCTGGGAACTGTTAGACTGTGTTGCTGGACTGGATGATATTGGAGGTTACTTCCAACCTGGCTTATTCTGTTCTATCTCCCTGTACAACCAAACATCACAGCCCACCCTTGCTTGCTCTCCCTTTTCTCTGCTCCCTGTGCACATGGCTGTTATCTCTTAAGGTTCGTGACCTTGGCCTGTAAGCTTATTACTTCCTATGCTACTTGGCCTAGCAGTGAAGCCTGTGTGGGGGCACTCAGACCTGTGAGCCTGCCGTGTGCAGCCTGGGTGTGCATGGAGCCCTGCTAAGCTCTCTCTGTGGGGGCACTCAGACCTGTGCAGCCTGCCGTGTGCAGCCTGGGTGTGCATGGAGCCCTGCTAAGCTCATCCTGTGGGAGCACTCAGACCTGTGCAGCCTGGGTGTGCATGGAGCCCTGCTAAGCTCATCCTGTGGGAGCACTCAGACCTGTGCAGCCTGGGTGTGCATGGAGCCCTGCTAAGCTCTCTCTGTGGGGGCACTCAGACCTGTGCAGCCTGCTGTGTGCAGCCTGAGTGTGCATGGAGCCCTGCTAAGCTCATCCTGTGGGAGTACTCAGACCTGTGCAGCCTGGGTGTGCATGGAGCCCTGCTAAGCTCATCCTGTGGGGACACTCAGACCTGTGCAGCCTGCCGTGTGCAGCCTGGGTGTGCATGGAGCCCTGCTAAGCTCATCCTGTGGGGGCACTCAGACCTGTGCAGCCTGGGTGTGCATGGAGCCCTGCTAAGCTCATCCTGTGGGAGTACTCAGGCTGTAACTAAAATGCTACAAACTGTGCTCCACCTTCTAGACTGCCTTTCTAATCTCAGTGCCTTAAATGAAGTGTTAAAATACGCTGTGGAACCCTAGTGAAAGATTAGAAGATGTTGCTGAGGTCATAACTTATTAATGATGCTCATATGACATATGAGGCAGGAGGAAACCTGCTTGGACAGAGATCCTAGGCTGAGCCTGTAGAGACAGCCCATAGAGGGGAAACCCAGCAAGCTTGGGGAAATCAACACAAAGCCATATGTTCTGTCAATTTTACTTCCACTGTAAATGCAGTGTTTCAAATTTTTTCCTCTCTGTAACAATGCAGAAAGTATTTCGTTGAGAGGCAGCAAGTGCAAGGTGACCTTTGGTATGTCTTGGAAGACACCATAGACACACATGGTTGTGCACTCCCGTGTTAGGTATTGCTCTGTACAACAGAGCTTCAAATATCAAGACGAGAAGAGCTTTCTTGGACCAGTCTCTTCAGGAGAAGGTTGAAATCTAAGCACATGCTTTTCTGTGTGTGGTTTTTGGTCTTCTTTTTTTTTCTGTCTTGTGGCTGTGGTTTTTTTTTCCCCCCATTTTCTTTTTTCCTTACACATATAATGCCCATTATGTGTTTCAATGCCATTTTCATCCTTTTCCTCCTACTTAGCTCTGTGGTTACCTTTGAGCAATTTGCCCCAACTGCTGTGATCCAGCTTCACAAAATCTGATCATATAAGTGGTCCCATTGATTCCAGTATGTATACTCAGTGCAGGGTTACATGCTTGAAGGACCAGTTTATACCCTTCAGATATAGATAAATGGCTATCATATCTTGAAGCCATAATTTAACCATGGCATGTACATGGCTTTGTTTTCACTGAAGCAGTTCAGTTGCTCTGTCACAATAAATTTAACATATCTGGTTGGGCTTCTTTTAGTGGTTTTCAGTATATTGTCATCTTTTTCTTAGATGCGATGTCTTAAGAGTTTCCTAGGTCATTTAGGAGAAAGAAATCCTAAATGGGGTGGATAACATAATGACATCCCTAAAATCTGAGGTTTGAGGCACAGTGTAAGGGCTCATTTGTGATGTTACTTCTGTGTCATGCATCATTTTTGCGGTCTTCCAACCCACTTTGTTATGTGGTAATCAAGCAGTGTGTGGACCTGGCATTTAGGGACATGGTTTAGTGTTGGCCCTTCAGTGCAGTGCTGGGCTGAAGGTTGGACTGGATGATCGTAAAGATCTTTTCCAAACAGATATATTCTGTGATATCAGAGGTACTGTCTGTCCAGGTACTTCTAAATTTATTACCTTACCTGTGCTAGTTATGAGGAAGAGAGGTGGAAATGAAAGAATTTTCATTTAATAATTTCTTATCATAAGTTTGCTTTCATTCTGTTGTCTTTCTCAATGTCTGTAAAAAGAATAAATAAGTGGAAGCCTGCAGCTAGAAATTGTCCTCAGAAAACAAGTTCAGTAATTTCATCAGCTGTTTGCACTGTTAGGTTACCTGTTCTCCTCCCGTTAGGACTTACTCTTAAATGCTGTGCTGCAATCAAGGTAGGGACTAATGTAGAGTTGAGAAGAGTTCTTTGAAAAAAGGACTGTGGCCATGTGAGGCTTTAAGATCATAAAGGCTTTAAACTAGCAGTTAAGGAAGTCTTTGCCTTGATAAAGTCCAACAAACTGCTCTTGAAGCACATAATTCATGTTAATGCACCATAAGATCTGGTGAGTGGGTTACAGTATAGCTTTTCTTAAGCTGATACTAATATATAATCCTAGAAAATGAAAAAGCAGTCCAGCCTTTTTTAACCATTGTGGATTTAGATTTTTCTCCTTATTTTTATTAACTTCTGTTCCACACAGCCCTTCTCCTTAGAATATAATGAGGGTGATACTCTTTGAGTAATCCTCATAACCCTCTAAATGGGGCATTGTTCTTCTTCAGTTTTTAGAGGTCATTCAAGATAAGAAAATGAAATGTATTCCCTTCAGATTTTTAAGGTTTAAGTCTCTAGACTTCCCACGTGAAAAGAGAGTTTTGAGTCTGTCTGTGTTAGAATTTGAAGTTGAAAGGTGAGCAGAAGGTGGAAGTTTGGGAACTGATGGCAGAATGGTGTAAACAGTATTAATTACATGGAGATTTGTTTCTCTTTTCCACTAGACATTTTTATGTCTTGTAGGGAAGATCTGCCTGCATATCCTGGTACAGCACAATGCAAACAGTGTCCTAAGTATCTGGTCCGGGAATATTTACTGCTTTGCTATGTAGACTAAACAGGTGAAATAATTGTGCAAGTGATTTGATTCTATGTAGAGGCTGTTGGTCATCTTTTCCATCCACGTGCCGATGTATGGAATTATTAGTATTACTTTGACATTCTCTTGGAAACAAGCAAATAGTTTGTGATAGTCACTTAAGTGGTGTTATTGTGCTCCCTACTAATGTGCCCTACTTGTGAGCACAAAAGTGGTAGCATGCTCTTAGGGAAAAAGAGCTTTTCCCAAAACCGTTGTGGCTGCTATTGCAGTAATGGGATATCAAACAGGCAAAATTGCATGTGTTGTCAATGGCTACAATATAATTTCATTGACTTACAATGTTTAAAGTGAAGGCATGATGGTAAGCTTATGTAAGGTGTCACATTGAAGTAATTGCCCACCAACTTGATTTTATGGCCAAAGAGAACATTTTAATGTCTGCACAAATTCTAAAGATGTTCCAGCCTGTGTGGAAACAAAGATCAAAGGATGCAATTAAATGTTCAGATAGTGTAGTACTGAGAAATACTTAATCTACTTAGTTCTTGATTTATTTAAGAGAAAGCTGATTTTAAAGTTATGACTAAAACTTGGTCTAATAATGCCAAGAAGAAAAAAAGTTAGTTTTTACTCGCTCCAAAATTAGCTAGTCTTATTTAGTTGGGGTTTTCCTACATCTTTTTAGTTCTGCTTTCTTTAGACCAAGATTTCTGATCAGCACTCTCCAGGCTAATATTACTGCACTGTTTGGAGTCAGGTGACAGGCAGAAAGTCATGTCTGGCTCCAGAGCCGGGACTGTCAGGCTTGGGAGCTAAGCACGGTTACCTAGCTGTGTGAAAAGAGCTCAGGCAGTGTCAGAGATGTGTAGGGGCTACACTTACTTTCCTAAGTTATAGATATTAATCCTTGTATTGGAGCTGGCTGGAGATAACTTCCTTTACAGCAGCCTGAATGGTGCTGTGTTTTGGATTTGACTAAACCCATGCTGATAACATGCCATGTTTGGCTACCTCAGAGCAATGCTTGCACATTGCCTGAGCTACAAATTGGCAGGCTAGAAGAGGACACAGCCATGACAGCTGACTCCAGATGACCATGTGGTGGAAAGTTCAGCATCCAAAGCTTGGAGAAAGGGGGAGCAAGTATGGAAAGCTCATGGTTTATGTCGTTTGCCTTCACATGCAGTGTTATGCATACTGTGCCCCTGCTGCCCTGGAGTTGACTGGGTATCGACTTGTTAATGAAGAAGTGGAAAAAATGTCCTTGTTTTATTTGCATGTTCATCTTATGCTTCCCCTAGCAAACAGTTTTTATGTTGGTCCACAAGTTTTACCTCTTTCCTTCTGCTTTTTTTCCTCATCTTGTGGGAGAGGGGAGTAAGCAAGCAGATGTGTGGATACTTGATTGCTAGGTAGGATCAGCTCACAACAGCAGTGCAAATCTTAAGGAGGGAGTTAACTGCTGTAGCCGCTTAAGCAAGGAATAAATAAGCTTGATGAAAATCTCTAAGGACTAAGAACTGTCTACTGGGATTTTAAATAGAGTTGTTTTCAACCTCACATTAATAACCATTTGCAAAAGGGAATATTATTGAGAAAACAGCAGTGGTCGGTATGGCAATGGAACAGAAGGAATAAGGATAGGGCCAGCAAGAAGCATAGATGACCTCTACTCCTGTTTTACAGTGCTTTATTATCTGTTTTTCCTCTCTGTAAGGAAAATCTGCTTTCCTAATTCTTCTTGAGGTCATCAGGCTGGGAGGATGAAGGGCACACATTGTGTGCTACTGAGTAGGTGAAAGTAGCATCTTTTGTTCCTAGAAGACCTTTGGAAGTTGCCCAGTGTTGGGTTTCCCAGGCATTATGAAGACCTGCTGCGTTTCTGAAATGCATCAGAAGTGCCATCAGGGTAAGAAATGGGAGAGGCAGATTTTTGTTGACGTAAGGATTAAGATGGTTAAATATGCTTAGAGTAATTATTTGCTCAGCACATGAGGAAGGGGACATCTGTGGACATCAGAAATAGGTAAGATGTCAAAAGAGCACGTTAGCAGAAGGAATAAATAGAAGTAATGGGATAAAATTAATAATGGGCCACTTAAATGCTGTTAGGGTGTTTTGCACTACAGATGTCATTAAAATCTGTTAAGTGTTGTTTTAGGAAAGTGGATTTTTGTGAAATTGGGTTTTTATAAGATTAAATTAGATGTTACACACTCCAAAAGGATAGGTCACCAAAAAGTTGAGTAGAGGCTCTGTGGGCATAGGGTAGATCACTTTGCACACTTTCACAGGAACACTTAAAAGTCAAAGCAGACACCTTAATCCTGCTCTCTTGCAAATCAGACTATAGAGATTAGTGACCTGGCCAGCAACATAAAGAGAGGTTCAGTGGCAGTAGTGTGCCTTCAAGTGCCAGTCCTCCTGTTCTAGCCACCTGGTGGCAAACTTTCCCTCCCACAAAGAAAAGGCTATTTTTCATTAAAAGTAGGCTAACAGGAAAGTCAGGGGTGATTTGTATACTGGTACACTCTCACGGCTCTGCTGGGTACATTCAAGCTTGCTGAGGAAATCCAACTGGCTCTTTGCCTTTGTGTTTATAAACTATCTCCTAGGTTCAGAAAAAGTACTGATAAATATGCATAATATGATATTTTTTTAAATTAAAAATCAAATGTGCTTTTTTCTAACTACTTCTATGCCAAACACAACATTACATTAATTTTCACTGAGACTGCACATGAGAATAATTTAATGTACAAATAAGAGCTTTTATCATAATCTTGTATTATTTTTCATTTTATTGCTTTGTATTTTTGTAATTCCTTCCCTGAAGTTGTTAATGATTATTTATATTAATTTTTGGTGTGCTGATATATTTAAAAGCAGTTTCTGTAATTCTTCATATTTGTGCATGGGTTGTTGCATACTCTGTGTAACCCTACACAGAGCAAACAAATCTGCAAATTATGCATTATGAAAGAAAATCTTTTAAACTGCATTTCTTCATTGTGCTTTTAAGGCAACACGAAGCTCGTAGAAGGCTGAAAAGAAATCAGAGACCACAGAAATTATAAGGCTGTTCTGACCTACACTTTCTTTGAAGCAACTAAGTATCTTTAGGGATACCCACTGAAGTTTTATTAATTTCAGTGATCAGAAGAGCAGGGCTTTTGCACACATCTCAGTGATTTTGTTTCTTTTCATGCGGAGAACTGAGTCAGTGTTTGTCCGCTGAAGTAGACGGCAGCAATCCAAGTGGCTTCAGTGGCAAGGAAGAAAGGCAGTTCAAAACTTTTTCTGTATGTAATATATAACGTAAGTTCGTGTGTGTGTATAGATCTATGTGATAATAACAGGACCTTTGGAATTGTCTGCTGTTGAAGCAGAAGGAAATCAACAGCACTTGTGCCTGTGGTCTGAAGGGTCTGAACAGTCCAGTGATGTGGGCCACTTGCTAAGAAGAGGTGAAAGCAACAAAGTGTTACTGTAGTTTCTGGTTTGTTGTGCCCTGTAGGTTTTCTGCCTTAATATATTGTTTACTTTGAAGGGGTTTCCTTGGGAAGTAATAGGGAGACAGCAGCAAATCATTGCACGGCAACTTTTTTGTTAAAAGCGGCCCAAACAGAACAACCAACCAAACAAAAGCCCCAAATAGAAACACAAAGCAAACAATCTAATGAAGAACAGAATTGTCTTCGGAGGAAAATACCAGCAGAACTGAGAAATGCTTCATTCATGTTCTATTGATAATCCAGTTACTATAATTGCTGCTAAAATGATCAGTAAGTGTTGTGCTGTTTCCCTATTGTAAGGCATTAAACAGAAAAGATGCTGTTGTGTGCCTCTGAATTTAAGTGATGCTCCTGCACACCCCACACACCATATGATGTGTAACATACTTTACATTAGCATAATGAATGGAAACATGGGGAGTTTAAGTATACCTGCAGCTTCCAGCAGGTTTAAGGCCACTGACAAAGACTAAGTATCCTTTGGGCTTGAGGTTCTTAAAGGAAAGCAAGTCCTTATGCAAATTGCACTAGAAATATGAAGCTGTATGATAGTCCAAGGCACGCTGAACTCGAGATGCATTTAATTTGAAATTAAATTGTTGTGGTATACAGTGTGAAAAGAAAGATGTGGTACCCAGGTGTTGGTGAAGACCTGTAATGATAAAAAAAATATTGCACTCATTTATCAGTAGGAAAGGCTTGGAAAAGATAAAAAGCATAATATTATTGATCTGCAGTATTTGTGGCATTATTACACATGGTTAGCAGTTATAGCAGGAGGTTTTGCTGTCACATTAGCTCAACATAGGGAGATTATTTCAGATTCTTAATCTGGGAGCTGCACATTTTATGACACTGCACCTTCTAGTATCTGGAAAAAGAAAATATTTCAATCTGAGACTTGATTCAGGTGAAGCTTTGTTTCCCTGAGAGGGGTAGTATTGCTCCTTCTATTCTATGTATAGAATAGGTAAAAGGAATTCTGAAGGTCCATCCCTAGAAGACATGGTACTAGTAAATATGTCGTGAGAGAAATAATTTCCTGTAGTTGTCACTGGAATTCCAGTACACTGTATTAAGGCAAGAACCATGAAACACACCTATGAGAGCTGACCACCTTGTTAATCAAATAATAAATGACAGGAAGCTGGGCTGTTTTAACATTGAATTCAGAGTTTGAACGACTTCATTTTTGCTTAGGTAGAAGAATTCAAGGCAGACCTTTTCACTTGCTTCAAGTTGACAAAGAACAATTGGATATGGAAATGAAAATTTTCCAGCAATTTTTGATTGTGGTAGTCTGATTTGAAGTATCATATCCTTGTTTCTAAAGGATTTTGAAAGGTTCACAAAAAAGTATACTTAATTTCTAAGCTGGTTGTGACTGTGCATTGTATCATAGGTTGTAACTGGTTTTGAAAGTGGCATTCAAGCCAGGAGTGGCATGAAGCTGGANGAAGTTACTTTCCTGATAATGGTCAGGTCCGTGTCTGGTTACAGATTTGGGCCTTCCTAGATCAACACAAGTAATTGAATAAACTGCTGAGCTAGGTTATGGTTTAACACATGTTCTGTGTTTCAAAAATTTAAGTTTAATAGTTTCTTTGTTTTAGAACTTGCAAATCCCAACGTGTTATGTGAAATCAAGCTTTCCTCTAATCATGAAGAGTTTCTTTCAGTTTCTGTGAGTCCCTTCTATGCTGCACAGTCAAGTTTCTCATACCTCATCAAAGTTCAAAAGTTACTGTGAGTTTGGTTTTAATGTGGTTTGGGGTACATTGATTTTTTATTTTTTTTTTTCCAAAGAAAACAATTTTTGCTGAATTCTAGCTTTATTTCTTTTTAGAAGTTGTTTCTGGTGCATGCATAGTAGGCAAAGCCTGACGAATCAAAATATTGAGGAACTGTATAGAATACCACATTTAAACCTCAACGAGGCCAAATTAATATCACTTGTGCTTTGTGATTGATAAGGAATAAGATTAGGGTATCCCATAGAGTTTTTTAATGGCATTTCTTAGCTCCCAATTCCTAGAAGCCATTTATGGTTTGTTCTTCCTCATGAACAGCAGTAGGATTGTTTTGATTATGGGTTGCTGTATGTTCTAGAAGGATGTGTTATTTGAAGTAGCAAGATTGTCTGCAAAGAGAAGCCTTTTGCTTAAGAGCCTTGAAAACAGAAATTAGCAAAAATAAGGGCAGGTTATGGAACTGGCAGGCTCATGGCAAAGGGCACTCAAATTAAGAAGGTTGTCTTGTTTAGGTGGTCAGTGTGGAGACCACAGCAATCCAATGTGTTTTGATAGCAAAAGGACACTAGGATATCACGGTAATTCTTTGCTTTCTCTAAGAGGGATAAGTACCTTTATTGAAATACTTTTTTTTTTTTTTTTTAATGGAAAATGAAGTCTTCATAACAGAAATGTTTTCAAGTCTCCTGATAAGTTGTCCTCAGCATGAAAGTCCTAGAAAATCCTGGCTATTCTTACAGACTTATTTCTGGATTGTTCCTTGTGTCTGACATGGGTCCCTGCAGAACAAGACTGACAGGGCAGTGGGAACCTTGCTCCTTTGAAGAAAAAGTGCCAGTGTTGTACTCCTTATAGAAACTATCTCCTAATTTCAGGTTTAACTGTTCTTCTCTATTGGGAGACCAGATGGCAGAAGTGTAGGAAATCTCTTGATTCAATGATCTTAAAGGTCTTTTCCTACCTAAATGCCATAAAATGAGTGCAAAAATCTCTTAAGGCTTGCTCCACTATGTTGGCCCTAGTGAAAAAATGTTCCATTTTAATATACCTTTGTCCTGTCATGATCTGTAGAGTGATATCTGTTTTCTCAAAAATGAAGTCTGCTTTAGTGTGGCTGCAAGAATCTCTAACTAGAAGGAAGCTGCTTTTTCCTGCCACTCTGAAGACCTGTTATTTCTCCTGGTCCCTGTATGCTATTTTCTGTCATGTGTTTTGAGCAGCATGGTAGCTTCCCAGAATGCTGACTTCTCTGGCTCTTGACCTCTGAACATATGCAAACTTCAGCTGCATGCTCATGGATGAACAAACTCCTTTCCTGTAAGCCAGAATGTAGTTGAAACAAGAAATCATTACAACTGGGCCTCGGCCAAAATTATACCTAGTTATCCTAATTAACTATGGAAATTTTAAAATAGCTTCATCCTGTATGGGGTGAAAAACCTTGAAGGTGAAATGGTTTGCAACAAGAGCAGAACAGTACTTAAATTGGATTAATAGTAGGATTGAAAGCATTAAGGTCAACTTCAAGAGCTGAAAGCAACATTTGGAGGCAAGTTTCTGTGCTGTGTGTACTCTGATATTAGTGATTCCTGTGTTACGTGCATCAGGGCAAACACAAAGTCTGGATTCATGCATGCAAGTCTTACTTTGCTTACCAGTTGTAGGAATGCCTTTACTGAACCAGCAGTGCAGTAGTTTCCTACAGCCATGCAGCTGTTCCTCTCTTTTTCTGTGGCAAAACCAACATCATTGCTGTTGCAGCATGACTGCTGGGGCGCATTTAAAGCAATAAACCTAAGCTGATTGTACAATAAATGGTGATCTAGCCATTTACCACTGTGCAGCTGCTGTGTGCATATCCCCATCCTGCAGCTTCTACTCGGTGCGTTGCAGAGCAGTCTGAGTAGCAAATTGACTAGGACTGGTCTGGTGAACCTTTAAGCTTCCTCTCAGTAGGTGTAAGATGTGTGAAATGTTTTCATTAGGAAAACTACTTCAGTAGGGGGACGAAAGTGTTCAGTGAGTGGTGTTGTGGTATGATTTCAAAACAACGTTGTCGTATCTCAGACACAGTAATGCAATGAACATTACTCCGCAAAATTTTATTTAAAGAACAAGGTCGTTCATCTTCAAGATTGCTAAAGCTGCAGTTAAATTCCATGAATTTCTAAAAAAATAAGACTTTTTCTATCAGAAGCACTAAACATTTCTATCCAGAACTAGTAACTTCTGTTTCCAGAGTAAGTAAATTGAAAACATCCTAGAATTACTGCCTAACTTGAGCAGACTATTCAAATGAAAGAAAGAACCATAGATAGTGATAACCTCTCTAAGCTTCCAAATTAAATTGCTAATTTAAACTCAGTATTAACTACTATGAGTTACTTAGGCTATTTTTAAATAAAGAATGCTTCTGTGCAATCTGGACACTACATGTGAAGATGAATGTCTGGAGTACTGAGAAACAATTCTTAAATCACAGATTTTAATGAGAAGCATAAATACCATTCTAGTAGAAGAGAAGTGGAGACTGTTTTGGATGCTAACATTCATATTGAGTGAGAAAAGCTGGGAAGGTATCAGGGCTTGCTGTAAGAGGAAGGAGAGGCAATACTGGAGGTTTTAGTAAGGTAAATATGACTGATACAGGTAATATAAATATGTAATGCAGTAAATAAAAGTACAAGATCAAAGTAGTGAGGGGAGATCAATGATCATATATCAGTAGTCTTGTTTGTTTTGCTTATAGAAACATCCATCTAAGTATGGTGGTACAGTTGCCTGTGAAGAAAATGAGAATTCCTCTCTCAACTTTTTCCAGTAAGGTGACAGTCAGCAGGTAGCAATAGTTAGAGGCTAGCAGAACAGAAAAAGGCTGATCTGAAGTAGTCTTCATAAGCCAGACTAAGGATAGATTGTGATGGAAATATCAGCACATTGTTTCATTTGCTGTCACTAATGTTTAAAGAAGAAAAACAAAATTGAAAGTTTGTCCATGAGAAATCATTATTTATGGGGAAAAAAATTGGATACCTTTAGAAGCAGTAAGATGAACAAAGGAGTAGTTGTTAACAGGAAGCATAATCCTAAATATCACTGGGAATGGACACAAAATAAATCCAACATTTTCCCTGCACTAGAATCTTTTTAATGTGTTTTTTGCTCAAAAACTAAGTTAAATTACACCTTGGAATATCTTTAACCTAGATTATGATGGTGCTCTGTCTTAATTTTAAAAATTAAAAAAGGTACAACCTGGAACTTTTTTGGTGTAAGCATTAGAATAATACGAGTATATAAGCTGTATAAACTTTATGTTTCTTGGTAGCAGAATTGGAGTGCTTGCTCAGATGTATGAACTCTCTATGTCTCAGAAGTCTGTACAAGATTAGAATGTGGGGTGGAGGACAGGATTTACATAATGTTTAGAAAACATCAGAAAGTTGATTTCAAGTACATTTTGAAGAGAGAAATAGTCTGTGAAATGTAATTTAAACTAAAGACAAAAAAAAAATGTAGTAAAATCTCAACCAGCCATGTTTATGATGCCAGTATATAATTTAGACCAGTAGCTAAACCAGTGCATGAAACCTTTATCACCCAAGCCCTACACTAAGAATAGAAGTAGTTTGTCTCCTGATGTTTAACTTTTGCATAGGGCGTATTTCACCCAAAACCCATACAACTTTCTTTAAAAGCTGTCTTTGATTACTAAATAGTTTTGCTTAGAAACTGCACCTTTACCCTTAAAGTGCAGACACAAAGCTTTTAACACAGTGATAAATGTTCTCCTGTATTTCAAGAGGTGCTGCACAGAAGGTGACAAAGATTTTAACTTTTAAAATAGGATGTGTAACCAGAACTGTAATTTGCATTTGCGAATCCACACGATTTTTACTGTGAAGTGAAGCCAAACACTTTAAATTGTTGGGCAGTGGTTGAGCTGAACAGAGGTGTAGCAAGTATTGGGCCTGAATTACAGGAGGTATTAGTTGCTATTAAGGGAGAGATGCAGCAGGGAGCATCACTTGCTGCACAAAACTCTCAGTGACATCTCATAGACAACAGGCAAGGCTTGAAACTCTAGTGCCAGTTGGCCAAGAAAAATATGACAATTATGTAGGTATTTGCAAAGAGAAGCATGTGTGGCATATACAAGTATATTTTGAGTAAGGAGGGTTTGCAATTCCTTAGTTTTCCCTTAACTAGAACTTTGCTCTTGTGGCTATACATTTTGAAATTCTGAATCATTGTGTACCCTTACCTCTTAATTAAAGCATCTAAACCCTTTTCCCAAAGTTCATTCTGCTGGTTGTTATGCACTCTTAGACTCGTGTGGCTGTAGGAAGGTGGAAGATCCTGTGTCAAGTACAAGGTGTAGCCAAAGAGCAAATGCTGAACCTGAGCCCCACAGACAGCCAGGGCACAGAGGAGAACAAATCCTGACAGGCCTATCTGCCAAAGATATGCAGGCAGCTTCTTGCCTAGATGAATACTGTCCAAAGCCACAGATCCATTCTGGGATGGACTTCGTAAGTGGGCAGAGAATGAGAAGAAGGTTGCTGAGCCTGCAACTTGAAACTACATAGAAACTACTCCAGAGTTTTTTGAGGTGGGCTATTGGGTAATATAGGAACAATCTTTCCAGTTCCCAAGGACCAGTATTAGAAGTTTTTATGCATTTTATTAAAATAGTATTTAATAATATATAATTCACAGTAGAAGAGTAAGGCAATTGAAGAGCTAAAGACAATATGAAGTTTAAAAAATGTCCATTTTTTTAAAAGTGTGTTTTTGAAGGAAACAAACTTTCCTTCAACCCATCATTTAGGTGATTTATTTAGTCTTCATGTAGACTAGAACTTTAGACAGTACCTAATCCATCTGCTTATAGAGAAAGTTGTCATTCATTCACCACTTGACAGAGAGAGCTACCCTGGGGGTTAACTACAGGTTCTGGTACCTTCTGAGGGAAGGGGGCAGCAGTTTGTTATTGCAGTTTTTATAGTCCTTCGCTCTGTGTTTGTAAAGCCACTTCAAATTTGCTGATTGGAGTCTCCCCAGCCGTATGATTGAATATTGATACTCACTGCAGTGTTGATCTCTGTGAGATCTTGTAGCAATGGGTTCCACAGGTTTCCACCACAAGTACCTTATTAGATTTGTGACTCCACCATTTCAGTGGAAGTCCCTTTTCTCCCTTGACAATGGTAGGGCAAATCTATGTTTTTTCCCCCTGCCCTGTATTATTTTGTATGTTTTGATCATGCTTGTTACGATTTCCTTTTTTCTGTAGACATTCCTAGACTTATCTATCCCTTTATCTTTCTTATTCTACATCCATCTGGTGCATATTTGTTAGATGGGCTAATCAGAAATGAACAAAACACTTCAAATGAGACCAAATTATTGACATGCGCAGCAAGTAAAATCCTGGTCCCATTTCAGTTGCTGGAAATTAATTGATATCAAAAGGCCGAGATTCCTCCCAGTGTTGTCACATTTCCTACGTAATTATTCCTTCCGTTTTTTAAATATTCAACTTGAAAGTTTGGCATCTGAGACTTTAATCTAGACTCAGCATTCTCAATTGAGTTGCTATTAGTCTTCAGGTTAGCAGTGGAGCTTAGTGGACAGCACCTGCCCTCCTCAAAATACTGTGAAAAGGGTGAAATTTTGTCCCAAATCACTTCTCTTAGGGAACCGCTCTTGATTCAAGTTTCAAATACCTGAGACTTGAGGGCAGCAGCCCAGACTTTGAAACTACCCTGGTTGTGTTCACGGTGACCTTTAGCTGCAAAAATATGCTGAAATACATGATTTCATGTATGCAAGCAAGCAAACACAATTTTTGCCTCTTTAAATGCCTGTCCCTAATGCAGTATGAATATGAAGCAAAAGAAGGCAGAGGAGTTTATACAACATCTGCAAAAGAAACGTTACCTTCTCTTTTCTCCCCAGAAATACCTTAGGAAATGTTTATGTTGTTGCTGGCTAATAAATACAATAAATGCAATGTTAATAAATCACCAGCAATTTAGCCTGACAATAACATAGATTGACCACATTGATTAAATTGATTATGTTTCATATATTTACAATATGTAGACACAAGCCTAATTTATTTTCTGAAGAGTTCAAGGTAGGTATCACTGGTTTAAGGGGAAAAAAAAAAAGGCAAAACAAAACAATGGAGTCATGTTTGTGGTTGCTATCTGCAATAATCTAATGCTGACAGAGAGCAGTATTTTATTTAGTAATTAACAGTGTAAAGGGGAGAGAAGCTGTCATGTTGGTTCTTAAGCTGGGGAATGTGATGAAAGATGATATCTGCGATCTCATCCTTTCCACTTGTTTAGGATTGTCAGGATGAGAAATGTCAGCATTATGAAAGCTCAGCTCTGCTCTTGATATGATAAAACCCTTCAAAAGCCAGTCTTTCTCTCCCTCTCCCCCCTCCTTTCTCCCTCTCCCTTTTGCACTTGCTTTTTTATTTATCCTGTTTTGTTAGATGGCAGAAATATAATTCTTTTCTTTCTTCCTATTATAAGCCACCATTTTTGTTTTATTATATGTTTCACAACCCCTAATGCCCCACTGAAAATTACCTTGTTAAATGACAGTGTTTCAAAGCCATGAATCCTTTCCACCATTCCCTCAGAGGTTTGAAACAGTCAACAGACTGTAAAGAATAAATAATAAAAAAGTATTGATTATTTTGATGACTGTGAGATTCAATTAAGTATTAATTTTGCCCTCCAGTGGACCTATCAAGGTATTCAAAAGGGAGGATTCGGCTCAGCTAAATGCGTGCTGAGTGCTTCAGCCTTAAATAGGGAGAAAATGTGTTTACCTACAGTATTTGAAGAGGAGTGCATTGATGCACAGAGTCCAATATTTAAGTGCTGTGCAAATTAAGCCCTGGTGACAGTGACATTGTTTTCAGCGATATGAGTATTGACTAAAGAAGTGCATTTGATGACAGCTTAAACTATTTGTATTGATTAACATTTTCATAGATTATCATGTGTCATATCAAATTCCCTTTTCAGACATGAATACATTAAAAAAAAACCCATAGGCAAACATCGACCAATGTGAGGACGGGACAGAGGGAACATGCTAACCAACCTACTTGCTCGCTGGTCACCTGTTCTCTGCATAAGAACCATTTAGGCATGAACTTTGCAATAAATAGCTGCCAGGGAGCGCAACAAGGTCACTTGTTCCTTACC